>VZRS01012104.1:0-114118 GCA_013398055.1 Ifrita kowaldi
CCGGCTCCGGCTCCGGCCCCGGCGCCGCTTTGCATCCCCGCGCCTGCAGCTCCGGCCCCGGCCCCCGCACTTACTTCTCCAGGAGCGTGAGAGCCGTGCTGGGGTTGACCCGCAGGTACTTGGAGGTGGCCTGCCCGTAGTCAGCCAGGTAGGTGGACCAGTCCCACACCATGAAGAGGTCCAGGAGCTGCGGGGGGAGAGGCGGGGGAGGGGGCGCGGGGCGGCTCTGCGGAGAGAGGCCGGGCGCAGCCCCCCGCCGAGCCCAGCCAACACCCCCTATCCACCTGCCCCTTTCTTTCTTTAACGTCTCTCACTTCCCTCCGTGTGCAGGGAGGCGGCTGTGCAGGTTCGGCCCCAGGAGGGGATGCTAATGGATTCACGCTTTGGTGTTTGGGAACTTGCTTTACCGTGGGGAGCAAGACAAGGATGCTCCTGTCTGCTGCTTCTCGCAGTAATTTAAACCAGAGGTTCAGGTAATCTCAACTAAGTGAATTAAACACCTCCTGCTGCACTCTCCATTGTGACTGATCTCTGAAACTCAGCGCCAAGCCCCGGGCACACTTCTGGCCCAAACAAACGCAAACACTTCAATGGAGGAACAAAAAGTCTCCAAGCACAGTCCTACGCCTGGCTGCAGTTTCAAATCAGGCCTTTGACTCATGATCTCAGAGCTGCTGTTCAACAAAAAACCAGCCTGCTCTTACAATCAGACGCAATGCTGAACCTTCAGCAGCCAGCACCCTCACCGCCCTCAAAGCCTAATTCCCCCTCCACCATCACGGGGTGCAGGCCAGGCACCGCTGGGCACCCTGCCCAGGCTGCCAGGGGCCAGGGCACAGGCCGTCCCGCTCGGGGATGCCTTTCCCACGGCTACCTGCGGGCCGGCGGGCCCCACGGCCATTGACGTCAATGGCGGGGCGCCCCAGCTTCCCCCTGCGTCTGGTGCCTGGCCTTGTCCTGCTGCTGAGGGCTAACAAGGGCTTGTTCTCAGGCTGTCCTGTGTTAGTCAAACCTACTGTTAAAATAAGCATTGGGAACCATTAACAACAGTTAGCCCCAGCGCACAGTGCCCGTGGCTGCTCTGCTGAGCTGGGTCCTCAGTGTAACCTAGAGCCCTGCTTGCCTGGAGACCTGCTGAATCAGTAATGCTGGAAAGGTGGGCTGGAACAGGATTTTGTGTAACAAAACCACCTAAAAAAATGTAACAGACTACTGCAAGTCACACCAATTTGCTAATTCAAGGAAGAACCCTGTTCACTTAAAACTTCTGTTCACTTCTGCTAAGCCAGACCAGAGCTGTTACAGCTGGGGCACAACAGTAGCAGCCCCTGCTCCTGCTGCAGCAGGTGCCCGCTCCTCTGACTTCTCAGGCTACACCAAGACGAGGGACTGCACCTCAGAGAACCTTGCCTTACTCAAATTTCTCAGCCTGATAAACTGTCAGAGCTGCCCAGTAATGCTCATGCCCAAAATCATAACACCAATTTATGTACAGTCTTCCCAGCTTCAAATTTCTATGCCTCTTTTTTGCAAATTTTTCCACTTCCAAACCACTTTCTTATGTTACTTTCAAATAAAGTGCCTAATTTAAATATATAATTTTCTAATTAATTATTTCCTCCTTATTTGTAGTGTAGTCTTTTAGGACTAGGTAGCAGCATTTCCTGGCATTATAATGGACCTCTGACACACCTACTGCTCAGTCATCCCAAAGACCTCCAGGGACCCTTACAAACCTCAATGACACTGACATTTTACATTTCCCTATCTCATAGGGGTGAAAGGATCTAAAACCCAAGGAGGCGATTTCATTCTTTGCTGACCAGATATCCATGATAACTACCACGGCCAAATTCAAACAATTCTTTCCCACAAAGCCCTTTCTCAAGATGGACACCACCAATTTTACTGAGCTGCAGAAAACATGCCTTTAGTCACTAAGCAAACAGACTCGGGAAGGCTTGATAACTCAGAAATTAGTATCATTTGTGAAATACACAGCCTCAGCTGCTGCTGCATGTTATTTATCACTTGTTATTACCTGTGTTACACAGTTAGTAGTGCCCAGTCCTCACAGAGGTATTTTAAAGCACAATCAAAAGAGTAGAAAGATAGGACAGGCAGATGCACAAGACAAGCTGTGAGGATAAAGCTGACAGGAACCCAAGCTATATAATTGGTCATTAATAACTTTCTGCTACTTACAGTGCTACTTGTCATGTGCTCCACATGGGACATAGTCCCTAAGGATGGACCAATGTTCCTGCAGTTGTATGCAGTGAGTCAGAGGGGAAAGATTTCATTCCTGATCCCTACTGTAACATTGAAATTGAGGATTCTGGGTAAATCCTAAACAACCCTGAAGCTCATATGGGCAAAAGGTATCTAAAGGTATCCTGTAAGCAACGTGTGGCCCAAAGCGTGACACAATTACAGTGCTGACAAGTTCAAAGAAACTTCCCTGACAATACAGCATGAGTGAGTCCCATACCAGGCTTTCAGTGATTGACTCAACTGTCTGACTGTGCCATGGCTCTGGGAAATCCCAGTCATAGTGATGGCTGGAAGATTACACTTCATTTGTCACCCGGCCAAACACAGGTAAGCATATAGGGCTCTAAACAGACCATGAAGTCTGTTGTTTTTCAACATGAGGTAAAAAAATGTCTCACAAAACATGAAGCATATTCTGTGCACTTCAAGACAGTCCTGGCTCTAAAGAATTAACACCTCAAGAGACACTATTGGCAAGGGGGACGTACCCAGAGTTTCTTCCCTGGTCCAGGCTTGGTCAATGAGCTGCACGCAACCAACATCATGCTAATGAATCTCTTAAGTTCAAGCAGCTGTCATGACATGTGGCAGGTAGCTCAAAGGCTCAGACATGCAATCAAATGACACATGCCACTCAGTCAAAGCCCCCTTCCCTCCTTCTGTGCATCTGTTCAGGGACTGCAGTGTGACAATCATGTCCTAGCCTCTGGATTAAATGTGGCAGGGAGCTGCAGACACTGCTGGAGACCAGATTGCTGCTGTGCACAATTATGCATTGTGCATTTTGACCCCTTCACAGCTGCAGTTCTGCACCGTGGCATATTGCTGTGTGCAGTGGACTTTGACAGCACGTATTGCATGCTGTGGGTGGGCAGGAGCTGCCTGGTGTGCAGCTCTTGGGATCTGTTTCCTGGCCATTCCTATCACCTGCATCTGCCCCGGCACCCAGGCTTGGCGGATGTACAGCCCATGCAGGCACTTTGTGAGGGGAGCAGGTTGGCGAGCAGCCAGTGGCAGGGAAGACAGTCTAGCAGAAACGACTCACTGGCCCCAGGACCACCACATGGGTGGTGGGAAATAACTTCAATCCACTCATGCAAAGCTTCACTTGAGCACAACACAACACCGAATTCACCTCCACTCCTGCAGCAACAATGCAGAGGTGTTGACTCACCAATCTGTTTCAATTTCTGCTGCCCTGTTCCTTTCTGATTTACACCATCTTTTGCTACACAAATGTGTGCCCTATTTAAATTAAGTATTTTAATTCCTCTCCCTGATATAGAAATAGTGGGATTGTCTTGGCCACAGGCACATAATGTGCATGAAGCACAGGACAATTTGCTGGTTCTGTGACAGTAGTTTTTACTGCAGCACCTAGGATCAAAAATTATTAAAGGCCAAGTTAAAGCAACATTTCCCTACTCCTACTTTATCTATTAAAGCTTTCACTATTACTGAGACAATAACTGAAAATGAGATGTACTGTCTAGCAAGGAATGGTCCATACTGGCATACACTGTCAAAAGATAAATACAGGCAAAGAGTAGGTCCTGGCAATAAGTATTTCCCAGCCTCAAAAATCAGTCAAAGGCCACAGAGTGTATAACATCATACTGGTGCTGCTGGCTACGACTCCTTCGAGGTTAGAATGTGATTGCTTGCCTAGAAATTACAATAGGAAAAATGTTTATTCTGCACATGCATCTTTCCAAAGTTAACATGTATGGAAAAAACTTCAGACAGAAAGGCAGTCACCCTCACTACTCAGAGTCTGGAGGCAGTGCAGCCCATTTCAGCTGTTAGAAAGCTCCTCAGCCCTACCTAAGGAGCCACCCAAGGGTGTTCAGTCAGAACCAGCTTACCAAAACACTGTGAAGCACCAAATAAACTAAATATATGTACTCTGCTACCCAAGAGCAATGCTGTGCTCTTTATCCCATAACAACCATGAAAAATAAGAATAAGCTCAGACAGGCAATACTATACCTGAGTATTCTATAATGAAGCAGAATATGCTTCCCTAGGAGCAAAGAGCAATTATTCCCTTCTGACTAGGAACAATTTGCAGAGAAGTGTGTGTGTCTGAGTCATTACAAAAAAAAAAAAACAAAAACAAAAACAAACCAACAAGGGAAAAAAAACCCCCAAGCTTTAACCCTTCCAGTATACCACACAGAACATCCTATATATTGTCCACTTACATTTACAAGATACAGTATACACTTCTACCTCATTTGAAGGATTTTGCCTCTTCTAAAGGTGTGATAGAAGGGGAACCTTTAACCAACATTTTGGAACCATCAGGGCTGATGACCAGAGAGCAGCATGTTTCTTTCACTGTACGTGCAACAGTGTTGCTTTCCCAAACAATTACATTATTAGTTACATATATACTTCTGACGTTAAAGGTAACTCAGGCCTCTGGTTGCTGTTCTGCACTTTTATTTTGAATTATGCCCTACAATGCTTTGATTTTGTAATTTTCCCTTCATGTACAGGTATTTCCTAAATGCCTTTTATGTCTAACATTAGGTCTCTCTCTAGAAATAAACACCACTTGGAAAAGAAAAGGTGTTTATATGTACTTATGTAAAAGTTCACAGGAATTTCGGACATTATACAGATAACACTGCTATTTTTAATTAGAATACTTTTATTTTAAAAGATACTAAACTATGTTTTGGTTAAAAGAGCTCCTACTGTAAGACCTTGCTAGCTAATAGGATCAGTTAACACAAAACATTACAATATTGATGCTATGAGGGGAAAAGATCTTAAAATTTTAGGGACAGAATTCTGATTTCAAAGAGGGCACTTGTACCTATTCTTCAAAGTTAGCACTCTAGTGTTTTCCCAGTATCTAGGTGATATGGCCGTGTTTGGATAGAAATTACCGTTCATCATTGCTCACTAAAGCTTTGCATTGTATTACCTAAAGTTCAGAGCAGCTCAGCCATAGTCCTGTATTTAGGCCATCTTGTAATTACGTGAGAATTTTGTGCACTGGGAACTGCTGGAATCAACCATCCGGCCCTTTCAATGCCATTTGAGCCTCTTGTCACATCCTCAGATATCATACAGATGCCCTTTCCTTTTTACTTTTGGGCAACTGTCAGGAATAATCTTGGAAGAGAACGCAACTTTGGGAACTAGCTATGCACAGAGTGAACACAGCAACAGACAGAGGGAGGAGACATAAGCTTTGCAGATGGAAATGGGGGCAGTGTCCATTAGACAAGAGCAACTGTGCTGGTTATACAAAAATCCTAATTGTAAATTATCAAGGTAGCTTAGTGCAAATTGGAATGGTGCTATTATCTCTTCTAAAGTAGCATGAGCACCAGCAAATAGCTATGGTTGTACAAATGGCACCAGTGATTCAGGAGCTGGAGATAAAACTGAGGAGTTGCATGCTTAATATCCTACTTACCTTTCAGTAAAGTCAAATATTCCATCCAAAGAAAAGTAATTCTTTAACATATCCCTGTCAGCTATGCCAGTTCTGGCCCACTCTCCTTGCTCAGAAGCTGAATATTTCTTATGCTAAATAGTTTATTAACCCCTAATCACCCAGTTACTTCTGGACTTGATTGCATGTGTAATTACCTTTTGTCAGGTACAATTTGCCTGATAAACATGTCAGAACACTTGCTGCTTAGTCTGTTGAAACAGATAAATGCTGTCTTTCCACAGCCTTGGGGCATAATTAACAGGGAAAAAAAAGGCAGTTATAAAAACACACAGAAGCTGATTCAGTGAGGCAGGAGTTCACAGCGTGCAGCCCGCCAAGGCCCATTGCCCGGCCCGATACGCTTGCCTGAGCTCTTATTGAGTTCCAGCCTGCTGTGACAGGGCAACGGGGGCAGCCCTCAAAAACTGAGATTTAAAGTAGGTTTCCACGTGAACTTCAAAAAAGAGTGGGATGATGCCTGTTTGGAAAAAAAAAAAAAAGAAAAGAAAAAAACCAACTCAGTGAAGTAGCAGATAATGAAATTGGTAGAGTCCCTGTCTTCATTATGTATTATACGCTCAAGTAGACTCTCTGGGATGGGACCAGGAAGGGAAAAACTAAAAGAAGGCAGAGGAAAAAAAATCAGGAAAAGCAAACCGGTCAGGATTAAACAAAAATACTTTGTGGCATCCTTGGGCTCAATTGCTTCTGATTTCTGCCCTGTAGTGTTTGCAGGTTATGTACCCGTGCGCTACGGGGAGTGCGAAAAAAGAAATCCTTACCTGACCTCTGGATAACCCAAACAGGAGATTAGCCCATTTCCAAGCAAAGCAGGTTGTCACACTGTTAGGCCAATTGCTTCTATTGACACTTTGCATAAACATCTTACACAGGGTGATCAGAAAGGACTGTTATGCCATTAACGCTCTTTTTATTTTTTTATACCTAAGTCTTACAGAATAAAGGCCTTTCTGAGTAAGGGATAACAAAAGGGTCAAAAGGTCACAAACATTCTTTTAAGTAGGCAAAAATCGGGGAAGTTTAGATTCATTGAAAAGTGCAAATTGGAATTTTTTTGCGTCTTGAAACATTCCAGCACACTCAGCTTTTTCTAATTTCACTTCTAAATTCATTATCTACTTAATTGTGCGTTTTCACTTTTACTTTTAAATAAGAAAAATGCTAAAGTCCTCATTTTAGGAAATAGCAAGCTGTCTAACCTTCTCAGCTAATCAGTAATCTAAACAGACTTAGACATTACCATTAAAATCCTCGTGAGGACCAGCGTGAAAATATATAGAACTTTTTCTTGAAGTGGGATGACTGAACAGTCTCTCATGTACAGTTTTCATATAATTTACACAGCATGTGGTTTGCACTGTGTACAGCAAAATATTCTATATTTTCTTTTGTTTTGCTTTTGCTTTGATCAGAGATGGAAACAATCTCCCTTTAATAGTATAAAAGCCACCTGCTGGGCATCACAGACTACAGCTAATTGGTAAATTCTTTGAAATTTTGATATAATGGATTTTGACCTCTTTAATTAAAAAAACCCCAAAGCCTAGAATACGGTGAACTCTTCTGGGAAATGAACAGTGCCAAGCATATACAACTGCAAGCTACACCCGACCTTTTCTTAGGAAAGAATACTCAAGTAACATTACAATTTTTTCCTTGAGGATGCGTGGCTTTTGACCTAGAAAAAAAAAAGACTGTTGCTAGCTATGTATCATTTAAGTCACTAAGATAAAGAAATAGCAAACACATTGATATTTCAATTACTACCACTTTTATTGGGCTTTGGAGCTAAAAAGCACCAAACATGAAGGGGACTTTTTAATTTTAAACACAGTAAACTCACAAAAGCCACTCACAAATGTTGCAGTCCTCAACATTTCCTACTCCTATGAGCTCACACTGTAGCAATCCACCCTACCTTGTATTCAGAAGGACAAATGGGTTTCACAACCCAAAAGGAAGCCTGTCAACCAGAATCGTTGCTGTTTCATAATCTCTGACATAACGTTAACCTTTCAGTGGAGCTATAATCTCACTGCTTTGGGAACTCTGAGGCAGCACTGTCTTTCTTTTGTTAAAACACTTATTTATATTCTGCCCAGCATAATGGGGCCATGGTCCATGACTGGGACTCACAGGCACTGCAGTAACACAGCTACACAACAACAACATCACTTTTTTAATCTTTGCTTAGGTTTCATGCACAAGTATACATGAATATATGTTACACAGGTATACACTTACTTCCAACAAAAACTGTATGCATGACCATGAAGATAACACCATCATTATTCACCAAGTTATGCTTCTGTTAATTAAAGCGTGCACACCATGAAAGCACTTACTAAATTGGAAAAAAAGCGATAAAGGACCAGGATCAGAATCAGAACTGGACAAAGACAAGCCTTGTTTACTCTAAACATTTCTTGGTTGCAAAGGAACAACAGAACTACTTAAAATATAGATACCTAAGTCCAGCTTGAAAGAAAAAAAGACCGAACTTGCTAAGTGTAGAATAACACCATACCAACCAAATACAATTATCACTTAATCAGTAGGTGTTCATTACTGCTGACAAACATCTTGTTAGCCTGGTTAGCAAGTCTGCCTGCCACTTGCCAAAATATTTTGTTTTATTTAGACCTGGTGACTAATTTTGCGAATGTGGTAAATTTTAAAATCCCCCCTACTGATCACATAACTGGAATAACGCACATTGGTCTTGTATTTCAAAGTGTACATCGATCTCTTGATCTGTGAATGTCTCCCTGTAGTTTATGCTACCCTTTTTCTGAATTGGTACAACAAATGGATTTTCAAAGTGATGTTATGGGGACTTAGCTATGCAATTCCCATTAGTGTCAATGGGGGTCGCAGGCTAAATTCCTAGACAATGCTTTGAAAACTGAGCCCTGGATTTTCAAAGGAAGGATAGTCTGGTGTTAAAAAGGCAATGTCTTTCAGTTTTTAAGCCACTGCATTAAAACGCGCCTTTTTCTTTTAAGCACCATGCATTTAGAAATTGTGTCTGAATTTGGGACATTGAAACGTTCACAAGAATGAAAGAATTTTGTATTTAAATGCTACCATCTGTTTCGAATTTATAAGTGAAATTGTATCTGTCACTATCTTGAATGTTGGGATACAATCTTCAACACATTCATATATGTACAATGTATAATGTTATGACAGCTGAACCATTGGGATTTGTTGCTATGCTAAGAAAAAAAACAAAAGTTACTTGTATTTATATATCTTTTTTAAGAAAAAAATGCTTGCAAAGGGCAGAATTCTTTCCTAAAATCTGGACCTTGTGGTACACTTTGAGAGATGTCTGGTCTTGTTACATTCATGAACATGTCAAAATAATTTTTTTTTATTCTTTGGCACTTCAAATGAACTTAGGCCTGCCTACAAAATAAAACACTTGCTGTTGAAGTCACATGAACAAGCTTTTTGCTGTTACCATAACCAGAAAAACACTCGCAATGTATAATTTTTACAAATCCCATTAAAACTTCAAGCAGCCCAAGATGTAACATCTGAAGACACAGAAAGAGACAAATATAAATAGCTAGGCCCTATGAAATACACAGTAGAGCAACAAGTAATACCTCTTCAAAGAAGATTTGTTTAATTACAGTGAAAATGTTTATTATGAAGTGTGTTGTTCTTCATCATTAAAGAATAAGCTGGACTAGTAGCAAAAGAACCGTCTTTTGAGTCTAGAAACAGGGAAGAGTTTGAAAAGCAGGAGCCTGGCAGACAGTCAGGCTCCAGAGGGCACAGGCTTGGGCCAAATTGCTCCTGTCAAGCGTGTTAGTCCGTACACAAAGTCCCTTTAGACAAAGCATAAAACTATGTCAATGGCAAAATTCGTGTGGATTAAAAATTGTGGATTATGCAATGGTCAGGTCATTCACCATTTTTCCTGGTTTTGAGCTCCTGAGGCAGAGGTGTACTTGCTCAAACAGCATGCAGGGGTGACAAGTGCCGCCCCTCAAAACGGGCCATCTGCCTCTCACCTGAACGAGACGCTTTGAAAACACAATTTCAACTGTTAAAATTAGGGAGCATTTAATATAGCACAGTTAAATCTCAGCTGGCATTTTCACTCGGCTTCTGGTTGTTTTTTTAAACACAGGTTTGCCAGTAGCACTTAATACTGACATCTACCAAAAAGGAATTTTACAGTTTAGTTTATATATTTTTTATTTCCTATAGGCTCTTCTTTTTTACTTGCACTAAACTTACACAGGTTTGCTTTAAACTATTCACTCATCTATTTAATAATGCCATAAATAGCACATGATGAGGCACAGCATCCTAAAATAAGTTTCTCAGGGATTAAAACTGCATCATTTGTCTCAATCCTTCCTGTAAAAATCCATCTGAGACGATTCACTATAAAAATGTCTTCAAAAAGTTCAAAATCTGAAGTTAAATTTAACCACCTTCTCTGGTTTAGAGGTGGGTTTAATTTAAAATAATCTTATTTGGTGTAACTAGAGTAAAATTCAAACACAAAACACATTCACTTCAACTTCCATACTGTGTTCTGAAATTGATCACTCTTGTCCCATCTGTCCCATTTAATATTTAGCACTATCCATACGAGCAACTCCAGATGCCTGCAGTCTTACAAGTTTATATATACATACCATATCACGAGAAGTCATTATCTGACAAATGCTG
Organism: Ifrita kowaldi; assembly: GCA_013398055.1. Lineage (NCBI taxonomy): Eukaryota > Metazoa > Chordata > Aves > Passeriformes > Cinclosomatidae > Ifrita > Ifrita kowaldi. The sequence goes on from VZRS01012104.1 coordinate 10,445, forward strand.
GTTTTAACTACCCCAAACGGTCCTTGTATACACACACATCTAATCTAGACAGTCAGGCTGCTGTACCCTAGAACTAATCACCTGCAGTGGTCTGCCCAAGTATAATTACAACTCCAAGTTTAAATTTCAGTCCGGTTACTTCTAGGATTGAAGGAAGGAGTTTTAGATACGCGGCCCTGGCACGCAAATGCAAACTGATGCCCATGGGAAGACAAGTGAGCATGGCACAGCTCCAAGGCATCAGCTTCATGCTTACAGAGGAGGTGAAGATTCAGCTCTTTGTGTGAAGCTGCAGCTCAAGAACAGATCCAGGATGCTGCCAGCCCGGGCACTGCTGGGAACTAGGGATTCAGTGAAGGGGCATTTCCCCCTCCTAACTTTCCAGTCTTTTCTTGTCATAGTCTGACTTGAACAAAAACACCAGAGAAAAATGCATCTATGAAATGTGCTAAAATTACATTGCTACAGAGATTGATTCAACTTAACAGGAGGATATACATCAGGTCTATAAGGTTTATGAGCACCTCTTGAATCTGCAGCAATTGGTCTCCACTGAAGTCCATGATCTGTAGTGTGTACTATTAATCACGTCATTTCCACTGAGATAATCTGTGGTTCTACAGCAGGTAAAGGGAAATAGTTTGTTTCAACACAACAGAGTAATTATTTTTAAATTTAAGACTTTTTTTTTGGCTTGGTTTCTTTTAGGATCTGTGCATTTCTCAAAAGCTGCACATCTTAAAAAAAAACTACATCCACAGTGCACCAGATTCTTCTCTTAGGTAGCCATCAAAACATTTAGAATTTTATATACAAGGTGTCTCTCTGAAAAGCTTCTGCAGGAACCAGATGCAAATACAGCAAGTGCTCAATAAAGTATCTCAGCTGATCTTGGGTGCCAAGTTAGAATACGTGAAAAGCCACTGAAATTCAAGACATAACAGGCCACAAACCAGCATAAGTTTGTTTGCATCCAGAAACAAAAACCCAGTACAATCCATAAGGCACAGACACTTACAGATGTGGCCATTGTAAGTTTACTGTAAACAGATAGTTATTTCTTCCAAAGCAGTGCACTCCGGGTATGGCTGCATAACCACCCTTTACAGCAGATGAAGTTACATCCCTTAGGGAAAGCTATGCTAGACCTGAGAACCAGTGGACAAGGAATTCCACAATCGGTAGCTCAGGAATGTAAACAGAGACAAGTTAAAAGGAAAGCCAAAATCACTAGGAAAAAACTTTCATATTCCTTCATGGACAACCTTCACTTTCCTCTTCAGCTACAAGAAGATATTTACTTCCATATTTATATCTATCAAATGACTCTAAAAACATTTTAGCAAATACTACAGCTCATATAAAATCCCAGTTTTGTTTTGTTAACTTGTTGTCTAGATAATTTGGTTTAACAAAGGCTTCCAAGCCCAGCAAGCTGTAACCTGGATACCTCAGAGCTTCTTTTTTTTTATTGGGTTTTTGCAAAAGATCTTTCTCCTCTGGCTGTTGTTTGCAAACATATTCGGAAAAACTCCTTTTTGCTTAAAGACAATAATCCAATACAATTTATTTTCTAAGAAATACATCTTCAAGAAATTATTCTCCTTAGAAGCTGGTCTTTTTCCTTTATATTACACCTTTTTTCCTCACTTCTTTCGACAGTATTTTCTTTAAATGTTTCATCTGAAAAATTATTTCTTATGATTTCCCCGGAAGACCGAGTAATTCCAAATTCTGTTCCATGTAATTTGCAATAATTACTCTTCGTATTTTAGCTCCAACAGATCCCAGTACCCATGGAACTTTCGCTGAGTAATGATGGCAAAATTCAGCCTCTAATGCCTCCTGCAATTTGAAAACATCTTCCCCTAATTTTACTTGCCCCTTTGAAATGTTATCCTTTTCTAGTGAGTAATCCTGTGCTAGATTCTTTTGCTTCTTAAATGAACGTTATTCTCACCCTTTATTGACTGACCAGATCTATTATCACATGTAAGTAGTGTTAATCCCCTAGTAATTAACACCCTTATTAAAGTAATTTTAACTCAAAGAGGTTTAAATCGCATTATTGGTTTTATTTAATTAAGCTATGAGGGCTGTTTTACACTGTCATTTGAGTTTTCAGCTTGTGCCTTTTCTACCAGTTATACAAGTCCCCCCTACACACACCACACCCTGACACACACAAACCACCACCACCACCCCACCCCACATAGTTACCACGGCATTTCTGTCTAGGAGTTATTCAACATTATTCCGTTCCACTGTGAACTTTTTCAACTATTCTGCATGCCAATGAATGCGAGATGTAGACACTATACCAAACATTTTACCATTCCCAGAACTATCATCTGGATGTGCATTGGAATGATAGCATCAAATTCACCCTTCCAGAGGACTCAGTATCCTGATAGCACCTAAAGTGAAAGAGCCACTTTTAATGTCCTTCTCATACATCCTAAGCAAGGGCAAACATTTTTATTTAAACTTCAAACAGGCAAAAAGAAACAATCTGAAAGCACTGAGTTGTGCCACTTACAAAGGCCACTTTTTCTGTTACTTTGAAAATAACTCAGGTTTTAAAATTGTGTTTACGTGTGTGTGTGTCCTACTGCATGTTCCTTTCTATGGGAAAATATCTAATGCCCTACGTTGTCTTACAGATCTCAGGTAAGCTACTCAACTGACACACTTGACACAGGGTCAAAAGATGCAAACCATCTTCTGGTTTAACTGCATCATGTTACACTGTGCACTCTGGAAGAGTGTGGGCTAATTATGAGTCCTCCTGAACGATTTCCTGGAGGCACACTACTGAAACCGGGAAAGCTTGAGTTCTGGGAATGAGGCAACCTGATGGTTTCATGGACTTCATATACCATTAACTGTGTACTGAAAGTCCTTTCTTTTCTTTGGATAAAAACATCTCTTCAAATTTCTACTGTTTAAAAAAGAAATGTTCTTAATGAGTCTCAGCATAAACCATGGAAAATGATAAACACAGAAAAAAAAAGGGTAAGAACAATAAAGTACATTTACAGACACAAGCTGACTTTTAATCTTTTTTCCCCTCATCCCATATTTTTATGTTCTTCTTTTCTCCCCATCATCTAGTGCCTCCATCTACTGATATTTTGATTTTTTTCTTTTTTTTGCATTTCTCCTATTATTTACTCTTTATTGACCACCAGCACACTTTCTGTAATTGCGGGGTCTTTTAAGTTGCACTGTTCCTTTGCTACAAATGCTCTAGAGAAAGTCCTCTGCAAGGAGGACACAATCTGTATGTGAATCATCCATGCAAACTTTGTTATTTCAGTATTCTTTAAAACAGCACAATTTATAAGAGGATAAATTGCTCCAAACCTGACACACCCAGATTATGAGAGCCATAAATGTTAACATTTTGATAAGCTGGATTTTACATTTTCCCTACAGTGATTTCCAAAGATAAGATGGACTTTCCTTTTCACAGAAGAAACTAGAAAAAGGGAAAAAAATGGGGTATTCTGTCTGCTGCATGTGATTGACAGATAATTTAGAAAAGGAATGGAACCTAAGTATGTTGATTGATGCAACTGAAAAAATACTGCAGGCAAATCCGTAGGGTTAAAGGGTTAGTAGTGCTGCTCAGTACATACTACATACCAGTGACACTACCAGTTTATCTAAGGCTGGAGAATGTAAGTGATTTTGGTGCAGAAAGTACTTAATACACTAATGCAGCTACCAGTTCCATGGCTCCCTGATGGGAGACTAGGACTTAGAAATGTTAACAGAATACAAATAACATGTAACTTGAATAATTTTCTTCTCTTGTGTTGCTCAATTAACAATTCTTATTCATTACTCATAGGAACCACATATTGCTCACAGAGTTCAAAGGAAGTACTGGGGAGATGTGGGCTCCAAAACTGAATTCAATCCATCAGCTCAGGGCTACAGGAGGGCCCAGACACAATGGTGGAGATCCAGCAGCAACTGGCTGTCAGCAGGAAGATAACAGCTTGATATAATGTATTCACAAACCTTGGAAAGTTCTGCACCCAAATCTTTCTTCCTTGCATGTACATAATTTCTTACATGACAAAGCCAATGACTGGATGGGAGCAAAACTGCTAGGAGAAAAATAACTAGAGAGAATCTTCGTTTCATTGAGTAACTTCCAGCAAATGGAATGCATATCAGTGACTCAAAAGGTAAGTAGGATTTTACAAATATAACAGGCACATAGATCAACTTCTAACTCAAGGAAGATATTTCTTAATTGAGAAATTATCTAGAAGTAAACCTTCTGAAACTTTCCAACCAACAGTTCCTTCTGCAAAAGAATAAAACCTCCAGATAAAGTTTATTTTGTGCCTTCTCTCATAATGTCTTTGCAAATGGCTGCTTCAGAAAGTGTTCCACAGCATGACAGTTATTAAAGAAATTTAGTGTCATGCCCAAGAAAATGGAAGCCTTTGGGTTCTAACATTATGTGCAGGGTATTCTTGGGATTTCACTTCAACTACCAAGGATACAATTTAGTTCCGTTTAGGTACCAGTCTTACAGGAATTTCCTCTGTAACTATGGGATGAGCTTTCTTGAATGGAAAGGTTTTCCAGAGATATGAAGTTTTCATCGTAACAACAGCTCTTTAGGTTTTGAATTAATTGATTAACTATTTCTAAACTGTGTCTTGCAAAAGTAATGATGACCAAGAAGAGCTTAAAGCTGATTAAATGTGACAGTTGGGAGTCAGACAGGCATTCAGATATGTCCATCTAAATAGTCTTGACAGCAGCCTTTGCCAACTTTTTCTTTTCTTTTTTTTTCCTTAATATCTGCTTTGATCAACCTCTCCAGTGAAACTTTTAGTGATTTCTATGATGGTAGCATTTAGAAGATGAAACTCCCCTGCACAGTACTAAGTCAAGTGTTTCATCTGCACATGGCAAATGAGATCAATAAATATGATTTCCTGCCTCAGTTCCCAAAATTATATATTCACCTAACAACAACAAAAAATGCCCTAATGTCTAAGGCTTATTTTCTTATTCAAAGACTGTTATCTGCAGGTCTCTAAGTCAAGCTGAGTCAGTCGCAAGTTCTGTCATTTTCTAAATACACAGCACAGATTTCTTGTCGGCTCATTTAGTTCTTGTGTGTATCTTGTTAGGTAAGGGGAGAACTGAGAGAATTGTATCCCTTAAATTAACTAGCTTAAAGAATCAGTAAGAAAATTTTCTTATTTTTTATAACTTCCATGATTTAGGTACCTATGGCATTCTTTACTGTCGATTAAGAGATGGCATTCTGCTTAAGCATTACACCATTACACCTCACAACCTTTTGTGCACAATATACTATACTTTCCTCTGGAGAAACTGGTAAGGTTTTTGCCATAGATGGAATAGGGCATCTTGTAGTTAAATGGCCATATGAATATCATTTTAGTTAAGTGAGGTATTGATAGAGCTTCTGAAGTGAAGTAACAGCATTTGTACACTGAGGTTTTCAAACCTGTTTTCAGGTATGCCCCCTCACTGTTAGTACACCAGGATCTAGAGCAAAAAGCTGGTACATGATCAGCATGTTATTTACACTTCTCTGTCGAAAAAGGGACATTTAGATGAACTAGATACAATCTGTTTTGCACTGAATTTGATGAATGATTTAATGTCCCAAAGAATACACAGACATCTAATACCCGGCACGTGTGCTTTTAGTTTCTGGCAGTAACAGGGTAGGAATACTTACTACCAGGAAATTACTGACTTGCCCTTCTGCTTTGATTCTGCAAATCCTTATCAAGATGGTGAATCCAAAGCCACGCTTGTTTTTGACCCCCTGCTGCTAATTTCTGTGCATTTGTTACCAAAGCTTCCTACTTCTTACTAGCTGGCAGGTATAAATCCCATCCCAGTAATGAGCTAGTTTGCTTCTGTGTACAGAGCACTGATTGAGATCTTCCTCACAAATATCTATACACACAGCTTGTGATCTGAGCCTACTGTGATTAACTACAGGCTTTGCAGAACCTAGCTGAGAAGGAGAAATCAAAAGTAAGAGATTCCATTAGGGAATATAAGTGCTTACAAACAAGTTGTCACATTTATGTGAAGAATTCCTGTTTACTTGGAAGAATATAGTACTCGGAAGGAATACTGTGTCTTCCCAGCAAGCCAGATAACACATATTTTGCTTGCAGTCATACTCAAATAACTACGTCATTTTAAACCCAGAGATGCATATGCATGCTACCATTGTATGGTGCAAAGACATAAGATATTGAAACTTGAAATGTGCCTGTTCTGCTCACAGTGTGTCTCAAGCCCTCCTGCCTTAGTGCTAAGTTAATTTATGGAGAAGGGAAAGTCCAGGAAGAATTGCCTTCCTCCTCCAGCAAAGTGAGGATCTGTGTTCTGAAATCCAGGGAGATGCAACTCCTGTTTTGTCACTGTCTGAAACCTGAGCTCCTTTCTTTAGCTAAATAAGCAGCATTGCACTGAAAACTAGAGAAGCACAAATCCCATTACATAGCACCCTGAGGCTGGGCTTCATGTTACAGATATAACATGCTCCTCTGCTTCTTCAGAGAAGCTGGGGAGTGCAAAACAGGGGGAAAGGGATCAGTCAGCATTGTGAAAGGGCCTCTGTGAAGATGAAAATCTCAGCAACCATTTCCCTCAGGAAGTAAAAGATGAAATGTTCTATACTACTTTCTAATTAAAAATTCAAACTGTTGCCTTATGAAAAGAAGTCTTACTTTTTATCTTCAAACTCTGAAGCTTTTAAGACTTACTCCTACACATACTGTTGGAGATTTCTCCCTCTTGAAAAATCCTGATGTTTTTTCAGTTCAAGACTCTTTTTTGGAACAGAGGTTGGGGTGAGTGTACCCCACTAATTTCAAAGCCTAGGCACTCTGTGGGCTGGCAGCCTGTAAAGGAAGCCAGAGCACACCTTTAGAGCCCTCAACCTCCAAGAGTTATGGTGAACAGGTCTGGCAACAGGCTGCAACTTCTCTGAGGTTTACTGAAGGGCTCAAGAGCATTTTCCACAGGGAACACAGATGGCAAGAGCTTTGGCAGGCTGCACCTTTGGGAATCGGAAACAAGCCAAAGCTGAAACGCAGTTACTACCACAGGAAATTAATTCAAATTAAACACTGAAAACATAACAGTGGGGAAGACTGAACTGTCATCCTGCCTTTAGTGGCAGAAAATCCTGCGCCTGGGATTGAAGCCCAGTGGTCTGTTACAGAGTTCCTACCTACAATGAGTTTCTTCTGAGTTTATCAGAAGGACAATGCTATGTCTCATTAATGAATGGGAAGACAGAGGAGGGCTATATTAAGTAGTAGTAACAATTTCCTCTTTCAAATTAATTTACATTACATTTGTTGCATGGAACACTACAGTTCAGAAGGTTAGCAATATTTCTCACCAGAAAACACATCACAAAATAAATGGACAAGCAACCCAGTAAACTATCAATGATTCCAAATTAGAAGAAAATGTATTATACTGTTAAATATCAGTTATCAATTTGCAGATGGAATACATATTGTGTACTACCAATAATTCGAGTTCATAGAAGTGACACATGCTCATTTACACACATCATAAACAAAATCTGACAAAAATGTATCTTCCAATGTTTCTATGATATAGAGATATTACTCTGTATATTAATCATATTGATTATGTTATGACTTTGTGTCCAATTTATCTCTAACATTGAGAAAATGCAAACAGAAACTGCTGAAAATCATCTAAAATTGCCCCCGTGCCTAAGCAGAGCTTATGGACATTGTTGATCACAGCCCCTGGTCTACCATCTGGAGGACACCACTTTCAGACTGTAAACTCTGGGTGGGGATACTGCTACTGTGGTTGCTTAACTCTGGAGTTACCAATAGCATATGATTATTTCCACTTGAGACTGCTGCCTGTTGCAGGACCAACACTGACAGCAGCTGGAGGGTGTTAACCACATGTACTTAAGTGCCAAAAGAACACGGATGAGACACAGTTCTCCTCACCCCAGCAAAACAAGGAAATTCCACAATCATCAAGCTAGCTGAGTACTTGTTTGAGACAAGACGGTAGAGGAAAAGGCCCATAAGCAGTGCTGACGGTGGAGAGAAACATCAGGAACAACTTTTGAAGTCAAAAGTGAAACAAAGTCAAGCTATGTTGGCAGCTTAGGTTATATCTCTGCAGGAAATAATTTGATTTCAAGAATAGGTATTTGTTAGCATCCACTTGGTTAAGAATCAGACATTTGGCCTAGGACAGCAACTGCTGAGCCTAACACAAGGTTATTTTTCTTGTCTACTACATACTATACTGGCTCTCCAAAGAGTAACACACAAATTATAACATTAATGTCTTTTCCTCACAATACTTAGGTGAACATCCAAGAAACTGCCTCACATTCCAGAACTGTAACCCTAGTCTTTAGGCACTAATGAACAGATCATAACCAGGAAAAAACTAATTCACGTCAGAGGCTGTGCTTCCTCCTCAGAGGCGATTCAAGTAGAACAAACTAAGACCTGTTTACTTTTGAAGGTTAATTCCCATTGACCTAAGATCTGCATTGGTAGCAAAATCCCCACAGTTTATTCCCCCTCATTTTGGGCCACTGCACTGTTAACCCACGCTCTCTGTACAGACAGTAGCAAGAAGTGATTGTCAGAGAGCGATGCAAGTCGCAGGAGAGCTGGGTCATCTTCACAAGATGCCAGAGACATCTCTGTAAAGCAGCACATGCCACTTTGATAATTGCCTTGCTGAGATGGCCCCTCAGTGGCTTTAAGTGGGGTCAAAGGGAGCACATAGGTGTGACCTCAGGTCATGCGCTAAGAAAAGTGGCATAAGGCAAGACACAATTACTGCAGCTGCACAGAACCATGAATCTGCCCCAATTTTCTACCTGCTAAAATAGCTGGAGCTGCAAGCTTCTCGATGATCCACGTGATTCAGCATGTGTGATTAGCCAACCACACCAAGTCACCTGTGTAAGATGCTGAGATACTGTGGTTACGGAAATAGCATAAAAATCTTTATTGACTAGGGTTTCTTCAGATTACAAAGATCTATAAGGAGCATGTTAAGTATGACAAAAGCCTAAGTGGAGAACAGTATAAAGAGAAAGAGGTAGCCTAAAGGGCACATTGGTAAGTGCTTGCCCCTTTGTGATTTCGGTCCTCTTAGACCTTCCTGCTACTAACTACTATTGTCTTAGACACAACTCTTTCTCATGCCAGCTGTTTCTGTTTCTGTTTGCTCTTCCATGTCTGTGGAAGAAAGAAGGAAAGTGGGCTTGCTGGGGACAACAGGCTGCCTACACATTGTCTTCAGGGGAAGACAGAGGATCAAGAACGGTTAGGTTAAAAATACCTATGGCACTTCTTCTCAAAGCTGCTCCTCCCTACATGGTAATTGTCCAAGTGTAGCTCTTCTCTCTGTCTTCCAAGCCGGCTCCCTGTAAGTGACTTTACTTCGTTAGTAAGACATGCTATAATATCCTACTGCCCAACCCTCATTCATCTTACACACTGCACTAGTACAGCACAGAGTGAGTAAGCTGTTGTTGAGATAACTGGCTTCCATTAGCAACCATGTGATTGGCAGGACGATAAAGTCTTTTCCCTTGCAGGTCAGCTGCTTTTTAAGAAGAGGGCAATCCTGCTGATCCATCTTTTAGCTACAGTCTCTCACTGAGTCCCAAATCTCCTGCCTTTTAGCTTTGATACGGTTCAAGCTTTCCCCCTTGTATCAGCCCCTACCTGTCATCAGCTCCTCTGTACCAAACAGCCAATATCAGGAGTTTGACCTCAGGGCACAGTCCGGGTGGGCAGGTAAAACCTGACCACTGGACCTACTTCCTTATCTTTCATATCCTGCAATTCATGAAGAAGTATCAAATTCAAACTAAAAAACAGAAGCATGACCTTTTATAAGAACTTTCTGAAAAAGGCTCTGTTGCCTTTCTAAGTATTCTTGAAAAGAACTGTCATCTACCCTATTAAGACAAAAATGGATCACAAATAAGGAGAAGAGAGAAAGCACTGAAAATCCTTACTAAATGGTAGAAGTTTTTGATGTGTGCCTGCAATACCTTTTGGTGATGCACACAAAAATATAGTAAAAACCAAACCAAACCAAATATACTAGAACTGTCCTACATCTGCAAGCTCCAGTTGCAACCCAGTAGAGAGTTGCCCAAACATCTCCTGTTTATAAAGTATCTTAAATCAACTAAATTCTCATGACATACAGAGCATCCTCTATAAAGTGCTTGAGAGAATTCTAAATGCAAGTTGCTAACATAAACTAAGAGCTATCATAAACAACATAATACCTATTGAAGTGACACACTCCCCAGTTAGTGCTTAAAACACACAGAAGTCTTTATTTCCTGTAGTAAGTATGTACACACCCTGCCCTCCTGCTTAGCTGGAAATCATGTGTTCCCTTGAAACAAATGTAGGCTCTGCAAGGATTTATATCACTTAGGTGGATGACAGAAATGGTGCCAAAATCTCAACATCCTTTCCCTTAAACTGAAATGATCTAAGTACAAACTGGAAGATGTCTATTCCTTTTAACACTGACAATAAAAAGAGAGTAAAAAAGAATCCAAAAGAGGAAGGCTGCTAGTCAAGGCAAGACTTGTGGCATGACCAAGTCTTGTAGTCATAAACCTGTATCCTTCTCACACAGTACACACTTATCCCACTGTTGATATTGTTCATTGTTATATTACTGTGAGCATATAACAAAGAACCCTACCTTTTAACTTTTCCATTTAAAAAGACAGTTTAATGAAGTCCTTTCTAACTATCAGGAGAAATGTGAATACTTTTGCCCCAAGAATTTTCCTTTCTGAAATGCCCTTTAATAATCTTGCTGTGAAAAACCTACTAAACTATTAAAAGCAAAAATATTCTTACTATATAGATAATTTGGTATGGAATTCTTTCTACTTTCTCTTATTTTCCAATGACTTTGATAGGCTCATGATGGTGCTAAAAAATATCATCAACATCTGCAGGCTAAAGAACCTCCCTATGCAGTTAATGATTCATTTCATTATTTAAATGATACTTATACTTACAATTTTGTGAAATAATAAATCACTTGTAAAAGATACCTTCAAGCATGAAAAGGTTTTGAAAATCATTTGTTATGAGTGGTTATAGTATCTGAATTTACAAAGGTTTTAGTAGATTTTAGTCTGGAAAAACCTTCCTTTTGGCAAGATCTGTGGGAAAGTGCTTCCAACATTACAGCATTTAAAATTAAATTAAATTAAATTAAATTAGGTTTTATGTAGAATAAAGATCATCCAGTTGGAGTAAAGCTGCTTTCCAACAGTTTAAAAGAATTCTATGTAACAAATTCAGGAAAGGAATTGTTAAATAATACGATGTTTGATTCTGCTATCCAGGGAGTAGTTTTGTAGACAGGAGCAAATGCTCAGAATGGAATCAGATCAGCACACACCAGGATAACACAGACACTCTTGCAAAAAGGATCTTCTCACAGGATCTTCACAAAATTGTCAGGACCAAAATTCAATTTAATATTCCTGTAACAGTACTACCAGTAGCACAGTGCCCCCTAACCACGCACTGGAGAAACAGTTTTATGCTAAATTACAGGGAATAGTGCCACTAATAACACTTCAAATAACTGCTTTTCACAACTAATTACATGGGAATGCAAAAACATGAAAGGTTCTTGAATTTAATAACTTCAGCACTGGTCAGAAGGGGAAATTAGTAGGACAAAAAACACCAACTAGTGTCTTACTTGTCTGAGGTCGATGAAAGCTAACTGCAGGGTGTCTCCCTGGAATCCTGGCACAGGCTCAGAACTAGCAAACACTGCAAAAAAAAGGTTAAAATATTACGGATGTAGATTTTATTTTTTTAAATCTGACAGTAAAATCAAGCTCTATGCAATGTAAATGCTAGGTAGAATAGTTTCATAGGAATAGTTTAAACTAATAACTCACATTGATTAAAACCAAACAAACCAACAAACAACCTTTCAACAGTTCTTCCAATAACCCTAAAGAATAATACTTTTACGAGTATTATTAGAAATTTTGCTTAAAATTCTAACCCAGTAGTAATGTTATGATCACAGAAAACAAGATATTTTTTAGCCTGAGGTGCATGATTACTGAAGAATTTCAAAATAACACCAATTCCATGTCTGTCAGTGTATTTTCAAACATCTGCCTTTGTTACAGCATCCATGCTATAAAAACCTCAACCTCCAGCCAAACAGCATTAAAGGACAAACACTGAGGTGGGAGTTAGTTTCATGTGCAGACATCAGGTAGAAAGCCCTATGTACCATGGTCAGAGCAGAGCTGAAATGCCTGCTCATGCCTTTTAGCCTGCTTCTCAGTAATGAACTTCTGCTCATTTTGAACCCAAAATTGGCAGTCAGAATTGGCAAGCAAAAATATATTCATAATACAAAAAATGGTAACACAGTAGTGAAAGAAAGTCAGCTATTTACCTAAATAAGGAAACGATCAATAGTTGTTAAAAATAAGTACACTTTTTGTTGTTATTATCCCAGTCACAAGTTAATAACAAAGACAAACACCCACTGCCTCACATCCCCCCTCAGGTTAGATATCTTATTTCAGAAGAAATTAAGAGTATTTTTCTTACGCCCTTCAGGTAGAGCTCTTAACAAAACAAAGTAGATACTACTGCAATAGTTTTAGAGAAGCATCATCTGAGGCAATGAAAGGTAATATTTTTTTCCAAGTTTGAGAAACAGGTCATTCAATGGTAGAGGAAACAGAACATATGTATCCAATTTTCAGATCCAGTGCTAACTCTACTGTTCCTAACATTTAGAAGTAATATGAAATCCTTAATATATATATTTTTAAATGGCTAGTTAGAAAATGTGGATTATGTGGAGATAAAACCTAGTAAACCACTGGTGTCTGAGCTAACACAATGGTAGAATAATGGCCTCAAACATTTACTTCTGAATGTATGGTTTCAACTTAAAGCAGACTAAGGAATTCAAATGAACTATTCCACAAGTCTAAAATTGACCATATGGAACACAATTTAGAATAAAGACTCTTACTTAAATGGTACAAGAAACTACTATTACCATCTCAGAATATTTAAGAATAGCTTAGTAATAGATGGATATAGTATTAGAGTAGCAGCTTTAACAGTAGAAGCAGAATTTATTACTTGTATTACACTAGTGCAAAAGTTCTTACGAGAGTCATGTAATAGGAGAATGAATTGTTCTGCAATACAACTTCATTCTTTATCAACTACAGAAATAAAAACCAGCAATCATATGCCTTAGAGAGACCACTGTAATGTCACAGATAAGTATTGGTAACATTGGCAAATGCTCACTGATCACTGTATTCAAGTGTGAATTTTAAATTGTCTGGTCTTCCTACTGTATAAGTAACACCAACTTTCTAGAGGCGTTTTCAGGGAATTCTAATTGACCACAAATATGCCTTTAAAAAAAAAAGCTAGAAAAACAGTAGAAAAAACATACCTTACATTCAGTATTTTATAGGGACAGTTTTCTAATAATAAATTCTTTAAAAGCAGCAAAGAGAAAACAGCCTGTACAATCACTATCCTGAAGAATTACAAAGATGCCTAAGCCTAGGAACCCTGGGCACCCTTCTGAACAAGCCAGGCTAAAGGCTTATGTGTCTACATGGCTGTCTTCTGCAGGTATTTCATGGCCACTAAGAACAGCTTTTCTTACGGACAGTGACGCTGGGCTCTGTGGTCAGCCAAACACAGCGTTTAAAATGGAACACCACACTCCATGGAATTCTGAGCAAAGCTCCACAGCAAACAGATGAGAAGAGATACATGAGTTGTGAGCTCTGGCAGCACATTAATAAGGAGGATATGCATGATGGTCAGAAGGGGTCTTTTCTACACCCCTTAAACCAGGCAAGTAAGGCCCATCAGATTATCTGATCTGATCCTAACTTTCTGTTCATACACAGTACACTGAGACCAGCTTCCCCTACCAGAATCTCAACTCCTCCAGTCACTCCACAATTGTAGCTAGCACTGAGAGAAAGAAGACCAATGACAAAAAAAAGGGCTACAGAACTGAAAAGTAAATACAACCGAAAAGTGTGACCTTAAGAAAGTCTTTTCAGGTTTTTAGCTTTTGGCACTGTATGCTTTGGGAGATATATTCCTACACCAGAATACTCTTACATGCCACGGGGCAAATATTTGCATATTTTCTGCGCTCATCAGGCTAAGATAGTTTGGAATTTATCCTAATGCATTAAATAATGCAGAAAAATTTTGTTTCTCTACGTAGTATCTAGTAGCATTGCAGCTCTAGAACAAGAAGCACACAATGTACCAAACTTAGTTGTTGCATCAGCTTTGTTCTCTTAAATGACAATTTTATATTATGAATGCATGTACAACATTAGGAACCCTCATTATAGCACAAGCATTTATTCTCACATTTGGATCACTCTGACAGGTGACTACAATAGAATTTGTTTCATTATTATAATTTCATGAGTTCAAAGGGCAAAAAGATAATCTACTTATGATAACAGTCAGACAGTTCCCCCTCCGCCCTCAGTGCAGGGCTTTTAAGTTTTGCTAACAATTTTACAAAGCTAATTAAATATTTTCTACTGCACAGCATATTAGGAAGATATTATAAGAACAGGATTAACATTCTTAATGTCTTTGTCCTAAGGGCCCTTTTCCAGATAGTAATGAAACGCTGTCATATATACATCTTTTAAAATATTCACCCCCTACAATCATTCTAAGCTTAAAGAGGATTTGGAGGGGTAGGGGGCTGGTTGGTTGTTTGGTATAATATGCATAAAAGCATTCTGGAATTTTATAATATAGGAGAATGAAGTGCAAAGATCACCATTAAACTGTCACTTTTAGGGACAAACAACTGGCTGTCTGGCAGTTTGAAACTTAAATGTTTAGGAAAAATCAGTTGATACACGATGTGATCTGATATTCACAAGGTTTTTGTTAACATCTTCTCTTCCTCTGCTTTGCTGCTGCTGTGTATATAGAACAATAACTTTGGCACAGTGTGCATCCTCAATATATAGAATCTCAACATACTTCCTACAACAGGCAGTTTAGGAATATAAAGAAGGTAGGATCGAATGAAACAAATATATAGTAATACAAAAACAGGCTAGGAGGTAACACACATTATAATGGTGAATAGAAATGTTGCAAAGATTACTTCAGTCCATTTTCTTTTGAATATTTTGCTTTGATCTTGCAATTACATTTTGTATACAGGATATATGAGAATTGACATGTATATAAGTAAGTATTAATGGAGATCTTAAGATAAAGGCTGTATCTGCTAAATGGAATTTAAGACATCTTTAACTGTAAATTGCACTGAATTTCTATGCAAGTCTAGATTTATTAACAGGTCTCTTCATTTTATTTTCTCAAAATCCCATCTTTTAGATATCATCTGGTTGTGCCTCTCTGTTGGTCTGGGAATTCAGTATCTAATTCTTGACAAACAGTTTTGCTGTTCAGTGGAAGAAATTAAAAACCAGAGTCCAGACTTTGAATCAAAAGCTAAATTAGGACAGTTTTACTCCAGTCTCATAGCACTGATTCATAGGCGGGACAGCAAAGCTACAGAAGTACTTTTAACGGAAGAGCAGAGAATCAGGTGACTATCTCAGCTGCCTCAGCCACTTTGCAGCCCTGTTGGATGCTCCAGCTGTTCAAACACGCCTGGAGGGAGCCTTGCTGAGGGAGCTGCCAGCTGGCCAGGCAGCAGCCCCCAGCGCCAGCAAGACCTCGCTGCTTCCTCTCCCGCCCGTGCTGCCATATGGGACCAGCAGATGAAGGATGGCTGCCAGCGAGCCAAGTTAACCTGACTGCCCAGATGGGAGAGGAGGCAGGTAAACTGAGGGGGCTCCTGAGAAGAGCATCGTGTCTTTTCAAGGAAAAACAGGATCTGGCTTCCTCAGCTTCTGGCATGCCCACCTGGAGATTACTTTTGTATGTGCTCAGCAGAGAACACTTTGCTCAAGATGTCACTTGCTCTTGGATACTGCAGCTCTCCACGTGGTGGGTGGAAGGAGGGACTGCCAGGAATCCATACACAGGGCTGATCAGGAAAATACAGAGCACCCTGCTTTGCACTAACTCCCCACTAACCCTTGCTTGGTTATAGGCAAGACCCAAAACCTTTTCACCCTTTCACATCTGGGTAAAGAAGGATGCCCATTCATCCATATTTCATTCTGCTAACTAATCCTACCTCACAACTCATCCGTGTTAAAACACATAAATGAAAACAAAACATTTCGCTCTTCCAACAACTACAACTTCTGACAAGTTCTAATTCTTTAATAAGAAGCTGATGTAAGCTAAGTAGATCTGGATGGTGTCTCTGAAACTCACTTTTATTATGTAAAAATACTTCCTTCTTGTAAAGTGAGATACAGTAACCCACCTTTGAATTTCATCATCAAGAAAACACCTCCCCTTCTCAACCCATTTCCTTCCCTGGGGAACCAAAATGTAATGTTCAAGCAAAAGACTACTCTTTGGATTTTATTCAATGGGACTTAGTACATTCTATTTTCTGAACAGTGCTGCAAGAATCTCAGTCATCGTAGTGGATGATGACCACTGAGAAAGAATGGTACAAAACACAGGGGTAAAACACTGCTCTAGGTTATAAAATTTGCAGAGGAAGTGGAGAAGTACTTTAATTAGAACAGGACAAACTGAAATCAAATTGAAAGCTTTTGGAATGTTTGGAAGGAAACAAAAAACTCGCTAGAAGAAGAGCAAGATGATGATGACCTTTTTTTCCTTACAAATCATGAGACAAGACCACCTGATGCTATTATTATTGTTGAGCAAAAATATCAGATATTTCCCGTTTTTCTGCTCTGCTGTTTGAAGTTAGCTACTATAGGTACTACACTGCATGAAAATTTAGTGCAGGACAATGAAAATCACAGTTCACCACCAGATCATTTCCTTCCCTTCCACCTTCCTTTCTTGGAACTCCACTTATCACTCTACCTATCCTTTGCCACTAAGAAGAGGATTTACAGACTTCAACCGATTGCTGCTCATTAACAGATTGCTGGATTGTTGTTTGGACTGTTGATTGTTTTTTAACAGAAAAGAAAAAAGCTAATAAGTTATCACATTTTTCTGATTTTATTTGGATCTCCCCAGTACATACTAGAAAGAATAAAATTAAAGATCAGAAAAAAAGTTCTAGAATACTGGCAAGAATTTTTTAAAGTTTACCTTCAGATATTAATAACTTTCTACATCTCATCTAAATTCTTAGTTCAAAATTCATCTGAGTATACTCCATTGTAAGTAAAATGTCAAACCCATTAATACAATACAGTAGAAGACTCGCAACAGTTGTGAATTATTCGCACACTCTAAGCACTAATTGAAATGCCACTGTCGTGTCCATTAATCCCAAAGAATCAAAGAATAAAGCTGGGGGAGGGTGATGAGCAAGAACATAAATCACAGGCATCACAGTGAGGCCTGGAATGTGCCTGTGATGGACCTTATGAATGAAACCACATCAGCAAAGCAGTCTGAGCAAAATCTTGTGTCACTCCTTTATTCCACGGAGTGCAAAACGTCGTTTGTTGCAACACACTATTCTGACAAGCTTCCAAAACTGCATTTAAACTACTCAAAGGGTTTCTGTGCAAAACCAATTTTTTTTTTCTAGCATGCTTTAAAAGCCTTGCAGAAAGGAAGAAATAAAGTTCATTCTATTAGCACTTGTACAGTCCATGCTAGAACTCACAGAGTGGTGGACAAAGCGCATTTTTCAGTTTTTAGTTATTAGCCTTCTGAAATTTTCTTATTTTGGCCCAAGTTTTGATATGTCCTGTCCACACCATATGCTCAGAATAACAGCTACTTATAAAAAACCATGTCGTCTTACAGTTATATTTTAACTTTAAAATAATGAAATGTTATCATTTTCGATCAAATAAAACTCTACTAAGATTTCTTCACTGATTAAAGTTTCTGCTGTGCATCGACCAAAGATGGCAGACAGAATGGTAGTAAGAAATTAGGATAGCACTAATCAGGGCATGTATCAGCCTTCGAATGAGAAGAAAAAGGTCTGAAAAAACTCAAAGATCAGATGACAGCTGGACACATTGGAACTTCTCCCTTCTTTGCTGTGAACATACTGTTCATAATTTTAAAGTCATCTGCAAGACATGCATTTTATCCCCTGTACTGCTAGAAATCCCAGGGTGAAACAGGGCATTGGCTCATCTACAGAGAGTAGCGAAGTACTGTGTTGTTCACAGCTGATACTTTAAATATTAGAAATAGAATAATACTGTAATGGACAAGCTTTCTTCACTGTTACACTATTTGTTCAGAAGGCAGATGATGGTTTGGTGGTTGCATTCATTCAGCTTGTCAAGATGAATGATTATGATGTCAGTATTATGAATACCACATAATTTCTGTTTTTACAACTTTTTAATCTTTTTTGTATCTTTTTTACATCTAGGAAACTACACAAATGCACAAACACACCCCTATGTACCTACCTGAAAAGAACACTACTAAATTTGCAACATCAAGCATACTAAAAGTAAGGAAAGTCAAACCATGATCTGTTTGGTTAACTTGTACAATCACAGAATTTTAATGTCACAATCACAAATATTCTATCAATTCGACCCTGCTAGTCCTGTCAGTTTGTTCCATGCCCTGAAAGGCCTTAAGGCTGGACAGTGAGGGACTGTCAGAAAGATGCTTGCTCTCTCTACCTGTTATTGAGTTCAGCTGGAATTTAACAAATAAGGCAGGAGAAGGAAAGACAAGTGCATGGTTAAAATGCCAAAAATGCCCCTTAAGTCTGTCTCTGGACTCTCACAAGAACCTTTTGTGATGCTAACCAAATTGCTTGAAATTAAATTTTCAGTTTCCCATAGGTGGCTTCTAATGGAGTAGTCATCAATTTTTTTCATGTATCCAAACTAAAAGCCTCAGGATATGACTTGTAGAACTGCCATGTTTTACAGCTGTCACCAAAATCATTGAGACCTACACTTCAAATACATAACAGAAAAGATACTTTGAAAAAAAACAAACCCCAGAGCAGAAGAATCTGAAAATACGCATTGAAAAAAATCTCTAGTAAGCCTTTACATTGTATCTCAGTCACCAACTACAAAACCAGTCCTAACACCTATTCATGGAAGTAACTTTCTTCCTACAGATTAACAGCTCACCCTGAGCCACGAGCTCCATGCAAAACATGAGGTAATTAATCCTGCCTTCAGTGCTGGATTGAACCAGTTTATAAAATAATTCTGATGCCATATTTTAAACAGTGACAGTAAAACAACACCTGATGTTCACTAAATGATTCTGCACAGTAAGGCAGTAGCTGTTCTAGGAGTGAGGAAACCCTACGTAACAGCACATTTAAAATTTGTATCATAATAGATGAACTCAAGAGGGAACATTAAAATTTCACAGACATTTGACCTTTGTTCTTAACCATTAAAACATAATATTTATGTAGTAGTTTGGGGCAATTTTGTACTAAACTAAGTCTTTACTGGATACAGTGATTATGATCCCATTAGGAGTAACAACAATGTATGTTTCAATTCAGATACTTTAGTTAAAAGAAAAGTTTCACGAAAAAATTTCCCAGGAATGCCAATATACTTACTCATAAACAATTTTTACAAGAACAAGAAGACGTACTGTAATATTATTTTTTTAATAAAAGGCAAAGTTTTAGTAGATTATGGAAAAGGATTATTATATAGCTTACATTAACTAACTTTCTTCAATGTTAAGACCAATACAGATAGGAATATATACTTACATTCACACTGTATCACGTCTAAATTAAACTGCTGAATTGCTCCCATGCTTATTTGTTTTAATTCACTGTCCAGTAGCATCTGCATTAGGGACATTGAAAGATGCTGGCAGGCTGACATGCAAGCAGTCTGGGCCACTTTTCCCTAGAAGAAAAAGCAACAAGTTTAACAATAGAAACAATGATACGTCACTAAAGAACTGCTCATCTGATTTGATTTTAATATACGCTTTTAAGTCTTAATGATACAAAACTTAGATTAGAAGGACAGAGATCACACTTCTGTTATTTATTTGATCTATTATATTTGTTTCTATTAGATTAAACAGAGAACTAGTTTAAATACATTTTAAAGCAATTATTGATATTTCTTCCAGATATCCATCAGTCTTCATGAATACAAGGCCATTTCCAAAACAATGACAATTAAAGTTGCTGAAGCATATGAACAGCTTTGTGGATTTATTTAAATATTTTTAACTCAAACAGAATGAAAGCAAGAATGTAATGAAAATCAACATGCTGCATAGTTTTAACAACAGTAAATTAAAAAAACCCCAACTTTATATAAACCAAAATTATTGCAATTGGTTGGGGCATTTCTCGTAAGAGCTTGTGCTAATTATTGGTAGTTTAATTGCTCAGATTCCATCTCAAAGCTTGTCACTAAATTATTTTAAAAATTCATGATTATCCACCATCTTTTCAGGTGCTTAATAAATCAGTGCTGTCAGTGATCAACTACTTACAAAATGAAATGTAGCCCTCTGCTGTACAAAATAGAAATAATTTCCCAATCAGTCTAGCTAGCAATATTGTTCTTTATCATCTACATGTAATTGAGACAATCTTTCCAACATGAGATCAAAAAACAAAACACAAAGTCAGACATTAACCTGAATAAATTATTTAAAATTCAGTGCATAAAAATTGAAAGATAACCAAATTCTACCTTAAAGTTAAGAAAACCACTTGAGACCAGAGACCAAACCAGATGGCACCATTCCATTCACAGCACTGCCATCTTTTAGAACAGAGTGATCTTGGGTGTCAAATGCAACTATATGATAATCTCTGTAGTTTAATGTACTGAAACCACTCTTTTCAACTGATGTGTATGTTACAATGATATTGAAACAAAGGTAACAACACGTTTACACAAAATAAATCATAATAACGTAACAGAGCTATTGGAGCATACACCACTATTGTTTTACTTCTATCCATCAGTACAGTGATGTCACCTGTTTCTCTAAAGTAATGGCTCCCCAGCTGTTTTCTGCAATGCCAGGTTGATCGATTCATTGCTGACTTCCAGAAACACATATAAGTAATGAACAATTATAATGGACAGCAGTTCGCTGTCCCAAAAAATTTGGAAAGCATCTGAAGAGCCAGATCTTGTCCTTAAAAAGTCAACTTGCTAGCATTACTGAATTTCCATGTACAGAAAATTTTCATAACAGAAAGCAAATTTGGCCCCAAATATTTCGTCCTTCAAAAATGTGTTATATGTTAAAAGGTAATTAAAATGTAGAGAATACAATGGAAAGCCTTCAACTCTCCTCACGTTCACACTGAAACATTAAATGGCTGTTGCTAATTCTTTTTTAGCATTAGGACACCTTGAACTGTTAGGAGCTTTTTATCTAAAATGACATGTCAGCTTCTTAATTGAAAATCTCAGAAAAGCAAATAACATTTTTGAGCAAAATAGATGAACTGACAACAAAGAATGTAAGAAACAATGCAAGAACAGCATGCTTAAAAGTCTCCCAAACCCAACAGCAATTATACTGGGAGACATGCAGCTATATTCCCCAAGCAGAACAATATCAATATGAATGGGGGAAAAAGAAGAAAGAAAGAATAGGCAGAAAAAGAAGGAAAAGGGAGGTGAGAAGGGGACTCAATGGGCCACAGTTCATGTAATTACAGTGTAGTACGTCCAAAATACTTAATGGAAATGTCACTTTGATTTAATGGAACAACTAGTGCATCTCTGTTTAATGTACTGCTCCATCAAATCAGCTCCATGTCCTATTTATGCTGCCACTATAATGTAATAAAAGTTCAACCAGATTAATAGGTTGTCATGAAAAATTTTAACATTCAGTTTATTTCATATGGAAACAATGTGTACTCCTCTGTTATCTTATATAAAAGACAGAATTTTATAATTCTAACAAGCATGCGTAGTTAATTGTTATAATCTGGCAAATATCAATAGTACTGGAGCACAAGATAATGGTTACAATACAGAAATGACACAGCTAAAGCCACTTGGACTTTAAGTAAGTATCAATATATGTACATTTAATGTTGATTTTAAAATTTCATAAAATGTAAGCATCCTAACATATAAACTATTTCCAACTATGTAACTTGAACTACAGGCTTATTGTTCAAATGACACATCAACAAATACCACAAGTTTACTATACATAGTTGATACTTAATAAAAATCACTCAATATTCTCAAATTTAGAGAAAAAATAAAGCTACACGTATCTATCAATATGCTGAATTTTAACTAAGGGAAATGTGAACTATATTGTTATCCCTCTTCAAAATTCAGTGCTTCCCACTCCAAAATACACTGGATGTATCATACCCAGAAAAGAATAAAATTAACATTTCTGTTTGAAAAATAGGATCTATTTAAAAATTCACCTCCAAATTTCCAACAAGTACCAAGAATCAACTCCTTGCCATTTTTTCATAAAGCATTTTGAAGAGGAAATATAAGGATTCATGAACACAGCAATAACATATTCAGCTTTTCAGAACTCAACAAATGCCAGTTAATTTTAAAACAGTCTTGATGTTTGTTATTTCTCAGTCAGTTGTTTTGCTTTTTTAAATTACTATTATTATTTTTTAAGGGGGTGGGGATGGCCATGGTTATCTAGCAATTAAATACCTATATTCAATAGCATGCAGAGATTCAGCAGGCTTCTCACATTCGCCCCAGTTGCCTCCCATTTGGAGACACTACTATTGTCTCTGCTGTGCCTATGCTAATTGCTCCTATCTACAAAACCTATTCTTCTACTCAATCAGTGTAAAGTTTAGGAAACAAGGACCCTATTCTATACGCAAAAACACCTGCTAACAGTGTTAAAGGCAACTATTTTTTCACCCAGCCTTCACATTTTGCTGAAATACAAGTTTGTAAAAAGAGAAAACCCTTAGACAAACTTCTTATATTTCAAAGACGCTTGTAAAGAGAATCTGCTGACATATTAAATCCTTTTTTACAGGACCCAAAAGCTTTTCTCCTAAGAACAATTGTAGTAAAGAGACATTTGGCTCCTAGGAAATTCCCAAAGGGTCAGCCATATGCATCCTTCCACGGCACCTTCGCGGTGCTGCTTTCTAAAACCCATGCTAGCTGTCTCAAAAGCAGCTTTCATCATTCACTATGGTGTCAGTCAATATGATTTATGGACTGCATTCAACAAAGTCAAAGCATATAGAATGAGAAATATGACTACAATCTGCTAATTTGTTTTGTATTGAGCC
Source organism: Ifrita kowaldi (assembly GCA_013398055.1). Lineage (NCBI taxonomy): Eukaryota > Metazoa > Chordata > Aves > Passeriformes > Cinclosomatidae > Ifrita > Ifrita kowaldi. The sequence goes on from VZRS01012104.1 coordinate 33,887, forward strand.
ACTTAGGAGTCAAAGACCTGATGTCAGGCTGAGACCAGCAACACAATTAACCAGCCAGTGACAGATTCATCCATCCTCCCTGCCAGGCTGTGCCAATCAAAGACAGCATGAAGCAGCAGTTGGAGAAGTCAGTAAGAAAACCCATTCTCTAAGTAGCCTGTGGAGGCTGTTGATTTGACAGTTTTTGAATATAGCTGCAGAAAACCACCACCCCTTCACCCTCACTGCAAGCTGTGAAATTAGGCTTTTGCTGCCAATCACAGAAACAATAAAATAACAGAAACTGCTATCCTCAGCATAAAAAGAAAATAACAAAACTCATCTGTTAAATCTAAGACGTTAAGATGAAGAATTAATTTAGCAATATGAAATAACAATGTTATTCTTTCTGAAAATGCAAATAAATTAAACATACAAATTTTATCACTCAGGGTTAAAAACTCCAGCTTTTGAACTACTGATGGAATAGAAGTATACTAAAAACATGAATGGAATTTTTAAGAATCAATTTTACTTCCAGTCTCTGCCCCAAATGCTACTGAAATAATTAAAAATATCTAGTTGGAAGTAATTTGTAACTGTCTCTTTTCAATGGCCACTCTCTTCCAACTTTGTATTGACAAGGCACATATTTAGAATAAAATTTCAGCTAATTCTAAACTCAGATTAAAGCCACTTACATATAGTCCCACTACAATTTCCAGTTAACTGATCTGGAAATACGAGGTCATGTTTTCCTTTAACTCTTCAAAATGAAACTAAAAAAGGTAGTTCCTTAATAAAAAATTTGATCATCCAATTTATTTAATGAGATTAATGTCTGTATAAAGAAGTTTTAATTCGCTTCTTGATTCAAAGCACCTAGTGGCACTATAAACTGCAAGATGAACTTAGAATGGGATGTAAACATAATCTCAAAAGACTAAATTCTTGTGAATTCAGAAAACAGAACCATTAAAAACTGCATGACTTTCCAATTATAACCTTCCAAAAGCCACACAGCTTCTGTGCTCTACATAGCTGAAATTCTGCTAGTCCTCGATTATCACATAACCAGCAGCCTGAGACCTATACAACATTTACAGGAAGTATTTCTACACAAAACACAGAGCTCACGACACCTATTAGCTTGACAGGTCACCACAACACTGAGTATTCAGATGATGGAAGTATTGATTGGAATGAACCACTGCTGTCATCTAGTCCAACCTTCTACTTGGAGCACTACTGCCAACACTACTTCAGGTCTATGGACCTTTTTCCTGCAAAGCCTTCAAAATAATAGAGGATGGGAATCCTCAGCAGCCTTGTTGTGCAATCTCCTTCAAGACTGCACTACTCTCTTCGAGCACAGTTCTCTCCCAAGCTTCTACCTGTGACCACAGCTGTGTCTGAATTTGTCAGCCCTACCAAGAAGTGTGGCTCCACCAGTTTATTTGTTCTTCAAGACGTTGTAGGCTGCCCCTAGATCTCTCCTCAGCCTTCTCTTTAACAGACTAAATATTCCATCTCCCTACACCTCCACTCATAACTCATGTGCTCTAGGCTCCTGACAACTTCGGGGCCCCCTGCTAGATTCACTCTACAGATTTTAATAATTTCGTAATATCAACCTCATCACTTTCAGCATCACATCAATGCTTAGGCCAAAACCAAATAAACTCCTCATACAAAAAAAAATTATAACCTGAAAATAATCAGGGGATGGGAGAATTCTTAAATGCAATTCATCAGCTTCTTAAAAAAATTTTTTAGAAAAGCAAATAAAAAAACACCAGCACACACATTCCCTTGACCCCAGACAAATGTAGCAGAGGAACGATGGAACTTTCACTGATTCTTTATTCAGCTATATCACTCTATCCTAATTCTGTATGCATGTCTCATGTATTTTGATACCTGACCTCTCTTTCAAGAGGTCTCAGTCTCCTCTAAATTAGCTCATTTGGGATGCAAGGCATACCCCATCAACCTTCTGCAAGGTTTTTAGGACTCCTGCTGTCTGTCCCAGTGTATGAAAGCCCAATGTTAGTCATTAACCTGATCCCTGCATGCAACCACACAAGGTACACAGCAAGTTATCAGCAAAACAGAAAGGCTCTTTTTATTAAATGATTAAAAATTGAAGCAATAAGCCTGCAGGCAGTTCATAGTTTTTCTGTTCACATGCTTTTTCTTCATCTTGCATCTACTTACCGACATAGCTGCATGGTCATTGTTGTTATTCTGAGAAGGAAACCAGTAAGGCAATCAAAACAAAAAAATTAAGATGTACTGTCAACTTCAAAAAAAAAAAAAGAATAAAAAATTGGTAGCAATAAAAGATAAGGAAAAGCTTACAAAAAGAACAATTATAGCTACATAATAATATTTTTTTAAACCTCTTAACTTATATAGTATTTTGTTGAGGTGTAACAAAGAGATTATAACTTAAATAATACTAATCTGGCAATAATATGTTTTTCTGTAATAAGGAACTGTATGCCAAAATATCAAAGTAGCAAACTTCAAATGAGAAAGTGTCTATTGAAATGCCTTTCCAGAAACTTTTCATTACAAGAAAGAATATTCTCAAAACTCTTAGGTTAGAAAATAAATGCCATGTTTACCATTACTGCTTACAGAGCCTATCTGTATGTTACTGACATACTTTGTTCAAGCAAGACTTAGAATGACTCAGGATAGCGAGAATCTAAATATAACATGACTCATTAATAAATTTAAACATAAAACTTATGGCAATATAACTGTAGGGTGGAAGAAAGCTGTTTTCTTCTCCAAAATTGCTTCTTAAGTACAGTAAACAAACACAGAGTGGAAAATGAAGATGCAAAACTTGAGAGGGAAAAGAAGCTTTGGAGACACAAGACATTTCCAATGATTCAACAGAGACATCAGACCCCAACTAACTTGTGTCACTTTGTGTGCAGATTCTGTACAGTTGAGATCATGGTCTAACCAATTTAGAGCTCTAATACTCCAATAAAAGTAATACAAATTGCATAAAACAGATATACAACGTCAGATGCATTTTTGAAAAGTTATGTCTACATTGGTACAGAAATACATCAGTACAGCCTCACATGAAAGCACAAAGGGAGACACATCCCTGTGCATTTACACAGCTTATACATACAGCAAAAATAAAACAAGATTCTCACGACAGGAACCCAATGACTGCAACAAAAAGAAATTGCTAAAGAACATATTATAACACTCCTACAGGCAGACTAGAGTTTGAAACAGTACCAAAGAGAAAGTCAGTGACCCTGGAGTGTGACAACAAAGAACTAGTGTGGCCAGCTAGTGTCCCCAGCCCTAGCCCAATGCCCTCTGATACAATTGGGTATGCTAAGGTAGAAGAGAAGAGACCTCTCTACTTGTCCCACTCTTCTCCTTACTAGAATTATGGCCAGTGTTCTAGGACTGTTTTTCTTTGATTTCTAATTACAGAAAAGGTTCTGATAAACTATTTTGAGCAGTGGAATGTTTCTGCCAGCCATGCAAAAATTATTATGGAAATGACACTGTGACATTAATGTAATAATTCATTAATGAAAATTAATTCAAAAACTATTCCAACCCTTAATTATAGCATGTGAAAATCTAGCTTAGTTTATCACTCTGAAACACTTACTGTTTTAGTGAGTTATAGAACCTAGTTCTGGGCTAATCTTGGAAAATACTTTTACTATAAATTCTCTCTTAATGAAAATAACTTACTAGTACAAACCTAACATAGTGAAACTGTGTACACATTTTCATAGAAACTCCACAGCTCACACACAACATTCACAGGACTGTTTCTACAATTGGCCAAGATAGGATGGAGAGCAAGATGCAGGATAAGTAAAAATTACAAGAAACCTCTTGCCAGAGCAGACTGCTTGTCCACACAGTTCTGCATCCTGCCTGTTACCTGACCAGAGTTTGAAATTACAGAATAACCTCTCCACAGAAACTGGCTGTCTCCAAAGGCTGATTTGTACCCCCAGGCACATAATTATATTCCTTCCACACTCCCTAAGTCCTAATGCCACAGCTGCTTCTTTGCATTCCTCTTAACAGATTACTTCGTTTTGTCTGTGGCTCATTTCTGAACAGCTATTTAGCAACATACATTCATGACAGACTTCTGTACACCCTGCTCTACGAATTTCACATCCCTTAACTCACATATGCATATGGCCACTGAGGAGCAGTGCCATTTGTTCACACTGCTTTGTACACTAAGTCACAATGAACTACACTATCTAACAAACTTGCTATTCTTTATCAAAAAATGCTCCACTGATTTGGCACAGAAGCATATGCCTCACATGACACATTCACATCAATATCACATGATACATTTTGAGTGGGCTTTGTCTTTGAGTCAGTTAAAAGAACAGGAGACTGAAGAATCACAGTCTCTTTGTGTAAGATCGGGAAGATGAGATAAGCCTGCTATGCCAGCAACTTCAACATCTTGCTGTGCACATAAAGAAATTATCTTTTACTTCCAGTCTGAAGCCTTGAAACATCCTATGCATTGAGGACTTATTCTTTAAAAGCATTGCAGGCGGGCAAAGCACTTAGACATCAGTGTGACTCTAACAACCAAGGACAAGCTGATAAAAAGCAGATGTAGCTTGAATTACTTACTGAAGTCACTCCAGACCTATAAAGCTATAAACCATTATGATGATAAGCCAAACTAGAAATAGTCTTTTTCATCTGAAAGCAAGGTGAAATCAGGCAACAGAATGTAACAATTCATACATAAGGCAGGTCAACAGTACTCTTTTTCCTGGGACAAAATAACACAGGATGTATTTGGATATGAACAAGGATTCATTTCAATAAAGCTCTGTTAACTAGAATAAAATAACTGATCAAAAATATTTAGCTAAAAACCTTGGAGGACACAAGACCTCCATAACCTTATGCACAAATGCAGTATTTGCACCAATTCTGCATTGTTTGAACCAATGGACATGTACACAAAAACAAGATGGTTAACCAAAAAGGCTTTAGAAAACTGCATGAGTTCTTACACTCTTTGTAAATTAGTTGTTGGTAACAACATTTAGACTAAAGTATTTGAAAGTATTTTCTAAGTATTTTGATGGGTAAGCTTTACCAACATACTGAAACACATTTGACAACATTTCTGCGCTGAAAAAATCTTACAAATACATCTGTCAGCATGTGCACAATTCAAAAACCACACCTTCTGTTAAAACCTTACTGTTTTAAAATAAAATGATGTTCAAATAGTTTGAAATTAATCTTAATTTTGAACACTTACAGGTAAATGAGTAAAAACTTGAAACGTGCTTCTTAAAAAGTTAATTAGGTCCATTAAGTATCCACTGGCTCGTCCATCTGATTCAGACATTGTCCAATCATAATCAGCAATCTGAATAAATTCATCTATTTTTTGGTTAAGTTTTGTATATATTTCTCCTTCTGCAGCATGCCTTGCATCCTGAAAAAAAAAACGTGTGCCATGCTTGTCAGTATTCTAAAATATTACTGAATTCAGATAAAATTATATCCATCAACAAAACTGAAGTTTTTTGTTTTTCTTATATTAAAAAATATTTTATTTAAACTGGCGTTTCAATGTCTGTCTTACATCTGAGGCTGTGGTTTTTAAAATACTCCCATAATGCATACTATGAGTGTTTACAACATGATATGCCTACAGAATAATCAAAGTTTTCAGAAAAATTAAGTTAATTTGAATTTGGAAACAAAGCAATTTGTTTACTTTCTTCACAAAAACCACCTTTAATTCAGCCTTACAAATTTATCAACCCTGACACAAAGTTTATTTTTCTTTTACGAAGAAAATAATAAAATAAACTAATAATTTTGTCTTTTATGGACAGTGGTAATTATATAATTAATGTCTTAAAGCTGCACATCTGAAGAATACTCACAATTTTTCATCCTCCTTTAAATAACCCTATCATCATACACCATGATGCAGAGCACTCCCCTCCTTCCTCCTACTTTTGTTCTGCCACACCCTGGATTCTACTTTTTGGAACAGCAGGGTCCTGCATTTACTGTGAACCGAGCTTACAACGCTGTCTCTCTGTCTCATTTTACAAGGGACATCCTCAGTGATGCAACGGGATCCATGTGCAGATGCTTGTGTGTGTGTGGCTAGCAAGTCGTGCTTTTGCCAGTCTGGAGTTTAAAGATATTGGGTATCTTTCTAATTTGGGCTCAACACAAAATCTTCTTCACTGATATTGAGAAGTAATTCAAGTAAGACATTTGATTTAAACCAAATGGATCAGTTGCTTAAGGATTTTAGAGGGTAAAAACAGCCTGGATATACTGAAGCAACAAAAAAGCAGATTAAACTCCCATCACTACTCTCCTCTGGAAGAAAGCAATACAAAAAACTTGGCATTTGAGAAAAGTGCAAATAAGAAAGGCAAAAAGAAAAAATAAAAATATTCACATTTATCTGAGCTTAAAAGTGTCCTTATATTGACTGTGCCAAATTTAGTCTTCAATCAGGCCCAAGGCTGAGAGGCACTTCAGGAGTAAGCAAGAAAGTATGTGGCCCTGCCATAAATACATATCGAAGTATGATTCCCTAAAAATAGCATTTTTACTGCCAAACCAACTTGAGAAAGCCTCCACTGAACAGCTCTACAAATCCAACATGCAAGAATCTGGCAACTTTTCATGATGTCAAAGGGGTATGTGGATATCCACAATTTTGTAGATGGCCACAGCTAAGGAAGTTTCAATTAAAGTCAAGTCTATATTTAAAGTTTCTAATTAACAATGAAACCTCACTTGCAACAATTTATAATGATGAGACTTGCAAATATATCTGCCTAGGTTTAGCAAAACTGCTTCCATTTTTTTTTGTTTGGGTTTGGATTTTTTTTTTTTTAACTAAATCATTCATGGAGTGGTTGCATCACCTTTAACAGTTAAAATGATTTAGTGGCAGTGGCAGGACTAGTCCTTCTGGTTTTGTTTTGCATTACAAAATACAGTGGAGATGTACTTATAAGCTCATCTCATGGAATGTAAACGTGATCAATGCTGCTAATAAAAGGAGATTTTTGACCACTCTGAAAGAATGGAGGTGACACAAGTCGCCACCAGGAGATGAATTTAATAACAGTAGAACATACCAAACTCTGTGAGGGCCCAGTTGGGGAACTGCGAACAGTTCTTCATTACAATGGAGAGGGAAAAAAAGAGGGATTAACAAGAAAAGAATTTTCAACTATAATTGGAGAACGTTGTGCTAACAAGTTCTCCAGGCAAGTAGACAGGAGAGAAACCACACACACAAAAAAACCATTATGTTTGTCAGAGTTTATCCCATACTTTTCCAAAGTGCATACATGCTAAGCACAGACACAGTATTGTGTGAATCCCTCCAACAAAACTTAGTTGGTAGGAGTGTTAAACATAACTTACAGCATAAGCAATCTACAAAAAACATAATGCAACTTGAAAATGCACTTATTAAATGAAACTCAAAGATAAAGAACATCTCACCTCTTAACGAAATCAAAGATTATGGCTGTACTAAGTGTTTTTGAATGCATGTTTGAATGGCAAACAGATAATAAATGGCCCTTACATGAAAATAGCTATAGTTACACAAACTGCAAGATGCACATGCACTATTGGTGCACAACAAGCAAACTCAGCAGCCTAGACCAAAATTAGTAAAACTGCTAGTTGGGCAATGGTAACCAAGTATGGTTGCTAGGCCACAACCCTTCTGTCGTGCCTTATGCACTAAACCCTTAGCAAAACAAGCAACAGCTAATGGGAGAATTGTTAGCAATCAACTGGAAATAAGAAGTGTCTTGCAATAATGATATCTTATTCCACCTCACCCACCTTTTAACATCTATGCCAGAGGGTATATTACAGTAGGGTAGGCTTCATATTGCATCAAGAGAGAAAATGAATTGCCGAAAACAGAACTCTCTCAATAGGATTAATCCTCTTTATCCCATAAATACAAGAAATCACTCTCCTTTGTTTCAGTGTGCACGGAAAAAACACCAAATACCTAAAGTTCAAGTTGCAGCTGCTGTAGAATCCCTGATGACTTTTACTTTTGTTTTGCTGTTTAAATTCTAAAAATATCACAGAATACTTTTAGTTGGAGCACTAGTTCTTAATACTTCTTTTATACTAATACTTACACCTTTTGAAAATACATTACAAAATATTTCTACTGTAGAATTAAAAAAAAATAGATACAAACATTTTAGATTAAGCTAGCTGTTTTGCTTGATTCCATTCAGAAAAAGGGAGATGTTACACAAACTGGAGCTTAATCTGTTAAAAGCTTCTGGTGAAGTTAAGCTTAGATTGTCATTTCTCAACTTAATAAAAAATGCATTTGAAAGCCAATACTGAGGCTTCTCACATCCTGACATATTCCAGGTCATACAAACAACATAAAAAACCACTGTTTATCTGCTCAGTGTTACAACTGAGTGCTTTAGAGTTCAGAATAATTTTTGATACAAAAATGGGAAGACATGCAGCTTTGCTCTCATCCTTTTTGTTTTAAAATGCTTAATTTACGTAACTTTTTAGACATAGCCATAGAATGGGTGAGATATACCATACCTTAAATGTAGAAAGTCCATAAAGCCTTGCAGTGTGAACAGTCAATTGTGAAATATTCGTAATGTTAGATATAAAATCCTCAAGGTATTTACAGGCTTGCTCCAAGTGTGTTGTGTTTATGATGATTTGAACAAGCTAAAAGGGACAAAAAATTCTTGTAAAAACCTTTTTATATCACTGTCATTTGACTTTGTAAATGCTTACTTCTTCCAGGAACAATGGTACTAGAAATTCATTTCAGTATTTCTGGTTACCACTTATTTCCTGTTAATTTTCAAGTTTGCTTTCAAAAACAAAGATTGCAGACACCTACCCAGAGAAATAAATGCAATTGATAGTTTAGAATTTAAAAAGGGAAAATAAAGGAAAATATATTGCTGAAATAAAATCACTAATTTGTGCCATTTGAATTTTTTTTAATTTACGGCTATTAAAAAAGCCACAACATTGTCTGCAGAATGATGCATTCAAGTATATCTTATATCCTACTCCACTCTATTTTTTATAGGAAGAAAGAGAAACTCAACATTAGTGCTACTAACTGCTAGACAGAACATACAAATCATACTCTGCATATAAACAACAATGCAAGAGTCTTTGGCTTATTTCTTGCAACTCCCTGTTCATCATACAAAACACAAAACTCTTTAATTGTCACGTCTCTCTCAAAAGGCATCTCTGGGCCCAACGAGACCCAACACTGTATTGTTCTTATTTACGTAACAGATATTGATGCTTTTTATACTTCTCTTAATTTTTCATTTTAAAGCAAACATTACTCGATTTTCTCATACTGTGGTGTCAATATCTGTGTATCTACATTTACAAAAATAGTTTTAGCATGTATTGTTTTAAAACCCATTGTTTTGAATATATGTTTTAAAACTTACCTCTGTTAAACCTATATGAGGTTTTTTAATTAGGTTCTGTAAACAACTACTTAGAGTTCTTGTAAGCAGCAAATTTGTAGATTTTCTGAGCATATCATCTATTTCTGTTGAACTGAAAAAAAAGTTTATTTTTATAATTATGCTTTAGATGGCAATACTTTGACAGCGATATTTAATAATTTTAATTTCTTCCCTGCAAAGGGAACCTTTGACGCTAAGAATTCTCTATGTGCATCTAAATTCCAGTTGCTCCAAGTTTTCTGTGATCTAGCAGATTGAATACCTTTTTCACTTACCAAATTATCCATTAACTGAATTTCAACACTGAAGCAAAATCTGTTATTTTTAGATTTTGGACATGTTTATTGACACAGCAGTTCGTAAAGAGTAATTTGTGGGTTTTAATGAGTTACTAAGGAGGTCAACATGTGCTCATTAGTACGTGTAAATTATAAACAGTATCAATTAAGAATGTGTGAAAGGGAGTAATTTACATCTTTAACAGTGCAGAAGCGGGTGACAAGGACCACAAATGCCTTCCAGATTTCCGATCTCTGAATTCTATTTTATGCAATTAAAACTAAGCTTTTGAAGCCCAGAAGAGGAAAGGAAATGGGTGAATTGTGATGTTTTCCATCAGAAAAACGTGGGATAGGAGAGGGAGTGAACATGCAGACAGCTCGTTTTCTTGCAAGAGAAATCATTGCTAAGGAAACTCAAAGCACTGAGTAGGGAAAGGCTAGGAAGTAATCAGGGATGCTAAACAATTACTTCTGAAATGGTCAGTATCAAAGTACTTTTCAATCTTTACATGCCTTTTTAAATAAATAAATTTTCTAGATTATTCAAACTGATCAATATTGTTTAAAACACCCCAGCAGTGTTTTAAACTGCTTCCCACACCAAGCTACACTCACCGATGCACATACTGTACAGTATATAAATATATATCCCCATATGTATAAATATATGCTACAGCCTTGGGAATCACAGATTAAACATATATAAAGAATTACATATGTAAATTACGAAACAAGCATAGCAAGCAAGTACACAAGAAAGTTTATTTTCATTTTAGTATATATTTTTAGGTGACCTGAAAGTTACAAGCTACTTTACAGCCACATTCTGGATAGTTCAAGCTCACCTGCGGTGAAGTGACTCTGAAAACTTAAGGCTTGCATAAATAAATTCCTTCACCTGCATATAAATTTGAGGCACTGACTGAGACATTGGAAGCTTCTTTGGAAAGGATTGCTGTGAAAATAAGAGATAATACTGTCTTACACTTGAAACTGATTCCAACAGAGCTTGGTACTAAACACAACAATTAGAAAGCCACTTAACATTATCAACGTTTTAATCTATCTTAACCTTTTCTGGTTTTCATCAAACACAAAGCTGTATGTGTTAAGCTGACTTCTACATCTGTTTAAACAGCTTATAAGCAAAATAGTATTTTATCACTTCTTTAAAATTACAATAAAGTTTGGAGATTTTATGTAATTCACGATGCCCCTGCAGAATGCAATTTACAAACATACATTAAAAAACGGGTCTCAAACTGCTTTTAATCTGAATGAACAAGACAGAAGTTACTGGGATAAGAGGTTCAAAAACACAAACTTTTTTTTTTCCTGAAGAAAAAGCAGTGCCCAAAAAAAGAGTTTGAGAAGTTTAACTCTTCTGGGATTCTCAAAGTATCTTGAGAATGCTTAGACTATTTTTTTAATGGTTCACAAAACCAAAGCAGTTTGAATTATTTTCAGGAATTTGGATTAACATGTGGGAAATAGTAGTAAGTTTGTAATAATAAAATAATAAAATCATGCTTCTTACACTTTGATTTTAAAGCTGATACTGTATTTGGGAGAACAAAAGTGAATAAATTCAATTTAATCTACACAGACCAAATAGGTATTTCTGCACTGAACACATAATTTTTGACATTTACAAAAAAAATCTTTTTCTCTTTATGACTAATGCATGAGAAAAATAATCAACAACTGGTATCATCCATGAATAATTCAATTTCTCTTTAAAAAAAAGCATCCATCAACAACAGCCAAATCTTTGTAGTAATCATACATATATGTATAGCAGATACAACTATTTAGTACAAAACAAAAACTTCTGCCACTTATTAGGAAAATATGCCATGCTAAATAGTATCCAGGGTATGGTATACTTCCAACATGATAAGGGATTTCCATTCTGTTTAACTTATTTTAGTATTATAAAGGCTAAGTAAATTAATTTGATGGCAGAAAGCATCCAGAAAGCACTCCGAAATCTCATTCAAAAATTAGCATAAAAACCTCCTTTAATTTTTCATCTTCATTGCAACACTGATCAATGACATGCAGCTGTTACCTTTGCCTGGCAAATCCCTGCTGAACCACAGAATTAAAACAGCTTTTCACTTCAGCAGGTATCTGTAGCGATGGATTGTGTATAAAACAGCTTCCCCCTACAGCAGTTACTCCCACTTTCATGAAGTTCTTAGACTTAGTGCCCCTCTACAGACTCCATCATGAGCCTCTTACATCTTCATTGGTATTTCTAAAACCATACTTGAATAGCAGAACAGGTTAATTACCTTTCTGCGAAAAGAGTCTGTAGTGAAAGAATGGCTGAGGCCACAAAAGGACATCCTACTGCTGTGCTAGTACAGCAGAATTATTCACAGTCCCTTCATGTTTATTTTGCCCCACATATTCAAACACAAATATAAAAATTTACAAGTGAAATACAAAAGTCGTTGTCTCCAACCAATCTCTATTTTACATGTATTTTTGCAATATAACAGCATATACTGAGTAATTAAACCCAACGAGTTGCAGCAAAATTTAACTAAAGACAGATTGCATTATAATTACATAAAGACTTTTTCAATTAAATTCTATTATTAATTTGTTTACAAAACAATGGGTTTCATTATTCACTCCAACATCTGAACAAATGAGTCAACCTTTCGTTTTCATATTTACTTATGACTAGATAATTACACACAAAGAAGGTGATTTAGCCTCTTAATCGAGGCTTTTCAAATTTTAATTGTTTTTTAATTATAAAAATCATTACTGTCCCTAGTGTCTTCAACTGGATTTCCACAAACTTTAATAACATAAAAGTTTCCCTTACCTTATCAAGTTCTGGATCTTGAAAAGGAAATTTGCTTATAACAATTCTGTATTCCTCTTCATTTGCTACAGGGATAGGGCTGTAGTTGTCTGCTTCAAAAATATCCCTGGTGAATAAGTGAAGTGAAAAAAAATTTAAACACATAACTTACAGTATTTTCTGGTGTTAGAATGTGTAAACAAATATGAATTTTACTACCACACTTAGGTGTGCATTTTCAAAAAGTTTTAAGAATTTTACACATCCCAAGTATTTTTAATTACTTTGGAAATACTTCATATATGTTAACTCTTTACAGTGTGTCAAATCACAGAGCAAAAAATACCTGAAAGTGTTTTAATATGTGCATAATACAGCAAAGGAACCTCAGAGCAACTAATCCACTCCAGAGTAAACAATAATATACCTATTGGTTATGGAAACCTACACTTTTTGTACACTAAACCTGATATTCAGAGTGTCTCACTTAGGCACCAGAGCTACATATGGTCAATGGAGATGATTCAGAGAACTTCAAGCTGGATATGGCCACAGCATCCTCTGCACTTCTCTACTAGTTGAATGTCTGTAATAGAAGGACAGAGAGCTGGACAACCTTAAATGGTCAATTTAATATTAAGATTTTCTGTAATGAAACATCTTATGGCAAACAATTTCTGCACATTGAGACATCACAGCCCATCTGCAAACAGGCTTTCGAGTACAGTCTCAGGCAGACGAATTCCTGGGTTTAAATTTTATTCAATTAAATGATCCCAAGGAATTGGTGGAAACCAACCTTCATCAAAAAAACCATGAAGACATACTGGCAATGTCAGTAGTTTGTCAGGAGATATGCCTATCAACTAACAGTAAACATTAAGACAACCTAAATTAGGAATCTAAAGCCCTATTGCAATAACCTAGAATTATTAGGTTCCTAAGGAAGAGAAACAGATGTCTCTTTCCTGCATGTTTCTCCGATAATGTCCCTTTGGAGACCTTCCTTCTTTCCATTAACTATAGAAGCAGTACTTGATGTCTCTTCTTCTAATTAGTAGTTACATGTGATGAATATCTTAGTCCTAACCAACCTGAAATTCACACACAACACTTGAGTTAACAAATTCTTTCAGAATTACATCATAAAAACTTGAACTCAAACAAAAACAATAGATGCAATATAAAAGGCACAACTATTTTGATGTACTTACCTGAACAATCCAGACCACTTTTTAAGAAGTGTTTCATTGTATTGGTCTCTTATCTCAAATAAAAGATCAAAGAGTCGGTTCACAGGAAAACCATAGCCCTAAAGGATAAAAATGAAGAGCAGATAGCTCAAGAACCAATACACTCAATTCCTATCTCAACACTTCAGAAGTCTGAGGTGAGACTTATTATTCAATCTTGTCACTGCTATAACACAAATCATAGTACTTTCAGCCCACCACTACATGTTGATTTATTAAATTTTTACTGAAGTATTTGTCCTATGCATTCAAAAATTTACCCCATTTGTTCTTGTTTGTTAAAAACTGCAAGAATACTTCCCAATGATGTTCACTTGGTCTTTCAGCTAGAGTTAATGATAACTGGAATGCTATTCTTTTTCAAGATGAGAAGTAAAGCATTTTTAAAAGAAAAGAGCATACACAAATTACAAAACTAACACTAATTTTGCACAGATATGAATAACTAATGCTTGCTGGATAGCCCAGAACACATATGTTCAGTTCATAATACTGAAAATGAGGACCCAAGGCAAGAAATACATTTTTTAAATATTACTATGTAATTTTGGGTTTGATTTGTATATATGATTCATGAAAACACAAACATTGCACTCATCTAAAGTTAAAATCTGACTACAAGAATTTCAGTTAAATTAATAATACAGAATGTACCTGCAAAGTATCAGCAAATACTACAATGAGATTCTTCAGTTCCAGAACAAGGTCAGGATCACTGCAATACGACTGAAAGTGAGAAAATCTGGTTTTGTTAAAAGGATTTTAAAATATGGGACATACATTTTCAAAGAATACTATCACAAGTTAAACTCTCCAGCCTTAGTGAAAAACAACTTAGACTCATTTGTCTTCACTTAGTCCAGCTACACAAAAGTATTTGTTAAATTTTTATATAACTATCAATGGTGTAAAAGTTCAGAAAAAGTAAACTAAAATATGAGATTCACTAAATACCAGCATGGTGTACTGAGACTGAAAATCAGCAAATTACATTTATTTGAGTGGAACATAAGCACACTTGGCTAAATCAGTATCAGAGAGGTTCCACAGGACATTCTTTCAACCACCAAGCCTAGGTCAAACTAATGCTGTACCACCTCAGACAGTTTTTTCCAGCTGTATGGGTAAAACTTAATAAAATATTTTCTAAATAAGTTCAAATTTAAATTAGATTATAAAAAGGTCAAGACATTAAGTTATTTACTAGATGACTGAAATTTGATTTTCAGAGGTGTAGTGTCATACAACTCAGCTTCACTATTTGCAATACCAGATAAAGTAAAAAAAAAATTATATTAAAATAATTTAGAGCTTCACAAGAATATAGTATTGATTGAAGACCATATACACCTGTTTCACCTTTCTTGAAGTTTTGGTTTTAGCAAATTTTATTAAAAGTAAGGGTTTGGTTTATTTATCTAAACATTAGTCCACAGTAGGATGATGTTAGAGAGATTCTGAAAGAATTGGGTTTGATGTGAGTTATGCATATTGAGAAGAAATAATGACCAAGTAGATGACAAGACTCTGAAGAGTTCTTTAGAGATTACATTACCTTCAATCCTTACATTATCATATTCTTATATAGGTATATCTACATGGAGACAATTAACTAGCAAAGTATTTAGCTTTAAAGAATTCTGGATGAATATATCTTAATTAATCACAATCTTCTCAAAAGAAGTAAAAACGTATGAGAACATATCATGTACCACTGATAATAAAGGTCCTATGATAACTATGGTTGCAATCTCAACTTCTCCCCCATTTTTACTGAGTATATACAAAATGTAAAATATTCCTTGAATTAAAGATCAATTTTAGTAAAAATAAAAATTAACACTGCATAAAGGAAATGCTGCTAGCAAACATTAAAAAGGGAAAGATAAAATTCTTCTATTTTTTCTGATAGTAAAAGTTACACCAATAGTAAACTCTGAAGCAATTTATTAACAGTCGGTCTGAGTGAACAATGTGTATTCCATTGGTTTTTCATAGAGGAATAAGAAATACCATGCAGCATCACTGCAGCTAAGGGAGGAATATAACTTTAGGAGACACACTTGAACGCACCGAAATATCCGAGTGATACAGAATTTTTCTAATACCTTTACTTCAACATAAGCATAACACTGCTATAGCATTGAAGAGAGAGCTCCAAGGGTTTTGCTGGTGGAGTTTATTTTGGAAACACAGCATTTGGAATGATAATTAGGAACTATTTCCTGGTGGTGCTTTCAGCGCTGAACTATTCAATCTGATCTAATGAAGAGGTCAGTTGAGACTAATGAGGAAGGATTGCAATAATAACAGCAGATTAACTCTGCATATTCTAAACTGCTGGACTAAGAGAAGGTTTGGAAGACCCTGTGAGTTGTAAATCAGTGGAGGATTATGCAAATAGCCCATGGCTGCGGATCACAGCCTGATAATGTTGGGCAAAACAAAAGCTTGGCAGGCTCCCTCCCAAATCTGAGCAATTTTTAATCACAAGAAAAAGAAAACATAAGAGAGGTGTAATTTTTCACTTTGTTGCTATTCCAGCTTTAAATGCACAGAGCTCTGAAGTAAAAGGATTTAAACTGCAATACTGGTAAGACTTCTCACTTACTGAATGTGTTCTAAGAACAGCAATGATCTTGGAAAGGGCCATGTTCCAGAGTTCATCAGTGTATGTTCTAGTTACCAATCCTTGCGTTACATGCAATATGTGGTCTTCTACTACAAAGAAACTAAAACAAAATAATACTTAAATTATTAAGTTGTTTCTAATATTAGAGCAAATACTACCCTTCACACCCAAGTATTGCCAAAACCTTCCCCACTGGAACAGTGTGACTTTGGCAGGTTTGTTGTTGTGCTTCATCCAGAATGAGGGAAAAATGTGAAAAGTTTGTTTCATGCCATCTGGAGCCCAGGCTGTTGGAGGGTCCTTATAGGGCACCGTGCTGGTAGGATCTGGATGCTCTTTCCTGCTCAGATCCAGCAATAACCACCCACACGATTTATGCAGAAACTGAATCTTGCAGAAGAAAGTTTTTGGACAATGGGAGAACACAGGTTGAACTAAGAATCAACACAGTAAAACCAAAATAAATTTTCATAAAGAAAACTTACCCTACAATTTGACTGAAGTATCTTCTGTAGCCTTCTACTGTTTCATGCTTTCAGTGAAAAAGAAAACAAGTTTAGGAACAAAAATACCACTAAGCATTAGCTTCAACTCAAGTCAATGCAAAACCAAAAATATTGATTACCATGCTTGACTGTGGCTGCAAAACTAATCTTGCTTGTTTCCTCCTTTGTTTTCTGTAGTAATTTTCAAATATTTCTCCGTCACCCTAAAATAAGACGTAAGTAGTCAAAAAAAGAATATTGTCTCCATATGAAAAAGGCACTTCTTAATTTAAGGGTAGAATTCTCTTAAACTAAGCACATATTTTGCATTTATTCTGCATGTAAACCTCCAACTGACACCCGTGAAGTTTTGCATGCATGAAATATGCGGAAATTACCTTTTTCTGCAGAGAAGCTTACAGCCTGTACTGTAAATAGAAATTTTGCTCACATGCCTACACTTTGTCAAGCAACATTATGCATTTTAAACAGTATGTCCATTTTTAAACTACAACTTTCAGAGTATATTAATATTCATAGACAAGGCATATTGCCTATTACTGTATAATTGAAACTCACTGTCTCCTAAAACATTTGTCTAGGTTAATCAAGAAAGTAACTGCATTATAAAGTTGTTACAAAAAAGCTTCTGTGAATATATGACACATCTGAACACTGCCTGCATTACTTTTGCCTGAGGAAAGACACACATGAGATTTATAGAATATTTGCTTATTCTCTTCGGATTTATAATGAGTGTGGATTTGGATTTTTTTCCTATCACAATCCTCAAAAATACAATATCTTCTGTGCTAAAGATTATATTATGAGGAATTCAAGTGACATCCTACTCATCTCATTAATATGACCATTCAGTAGAAACCATCTGTCCATTTGAAATCAGTGCTGCATTGACTCATCTATCTGCTAAACCACATGCAACTTGTATGCAGGAAGAATAAAGCAGCTTAGCATTTTTAAGGTTTGTTTTTACTTTATGAGCCTATTATTAGGCCAGTGCTATTTAGAATTCCATTACTTGGTCTTCCAAAAATCTCCAAATCAAATTATTACAGACATTTTATACTACTAAGACATCACTACTTACCTAATTCCTTTATAAGATATAAATTTCGTTCACAATGAATATTTAGTTCACAATGAATATTTAGTCATATTTAGAAATACTGCTAACCTAAGAAAGCCTAAAAGTAGAGACTTTGCTTAAAAACAAAAAAAAATCCCCCTGACACCAAGATGCAAATTTACTAACACTGTCTGTTGCAGCAGAACTTTACGCAGTATGATCCAATTCATACAAACACATACTGATCAGACACCAACCATTCACCTCCAGCCCAAATATTCAGTGCAGTTTTCAAACTGTTGACTCCAGCATCAAATCTCTACCCAGTCCTGACAGTGAAATAACATTTTAAACAGTATTTCAATATGCAAACTTTCATGTAACACAGCTGCAAGGATTCCATAAAAAGAAGATAACCCAGCCTGAATGCTTGAAGCCAGGTCCAGCTCAGACTGTAGAATTAGTAATACTTACATCATCGACATGTCACTAATACTTACATTCTATAAATAATCTCACTTCAAAAGTTAACTGAGACACAGGAAAAATCAGAAAACAACAAATAATTTGATACCATGTTTCCCAAAAAAAAGTTTTCATCCTTTTAAGGGTGTACTGAATCTCTTTCACAGAAGCTAAAATAGGCTACTGTGTCTCTGCCATTGAATCCAACCTAATCCGCCTGGGCACACCCTGTCAGAATCTCCAGGTTTTGCTTCCTATTTTTCGCTACTACTTTGACTTCCACAAGATTCAGACTGAATATTCCTACATTTTGTAATATTCATCCAAATATTTGGGTAACATGGAATACCTGTGGGAACTGCAGAAGTGCTAATACCAGTATTAAGGCAAACACACATATTTTACATACATACTTAAAAACACCTAGGTAGTTAACGCCTTGTGGAGTGTCCTTTATTATGCATACAAAAGAACAGGTGGGCTCATGCCCTGAGTATCCATACTCCACCCATCTCAGCTGGTCCAGAACTACTAACACTAGAAGAAATATACTTGCCTGTTTGAGAACTATTAAGAGTATGAACAGTATGAAAATGAGCATGCAATTTCAAAAATTTAAAGCTCTTTCTGAGTTCACTTTAATACATACCAAAACTGAGTAGATGTGCAAACACCTATAGACTGGAGAAAAGTCTACGAGATCTTGGGCAGTTAAAACCTGAAGAAGTAAAGGAAAAAGAAGAGTATATAAAACATAATAAGCATATAATCTGCAAAATGGGATATATTACCAACAGAACTTGTCTACATAATAAGGACTCAAAAATGGATGGCTTCTATGGGAAAACAATAAAACAATTGCTCCAATCTCTCCTCCCTTTGTATTACAGTAATATATTTTATTTGTGCTACAATACCACACTCCTTTCTCTGTGTTTTGAGCATCAGATTTAAAGGTCTAAATAATCACTGTTTTATTCAATTTAGGAATACTGACTATTCGACAGATGAAAGAGTTCTAACCCAAGTTGAGGTCCTCAACACCAATTTATCAAATGGAATTTAGCAACACCAGAATATTCCATCAGGCCATGTAACAGTGGGCAGGTAATGTATGATGAAAGCTGCAACTGAATTCCAGAGTAACTGCAAGTCCTGTCAGACTGAATGTCCTCAAACATAACGCTAAAGCTAGCATTAATACAACTAAAATATTAGCATTATTCACCCTAAAATGCTGATCTGGACTGGTGCCCCTTGGAGGTGTTCCATGTGTTTTACTAATTAATGTTAACCATCTAAAGACAGTGTACTGTGAGCTTTGTTCAACAAACCTACAAAATGCACTTTAAATAAGTTGAACTGATTTAGTACAAAGTTACCTCTTCTTCATGTTCATCCTCATCTTCAAATGTTCGCTTCAATGTGATTTCATTCTTGGATTCCCAAATTCTGTTTCTACCTAAATGCATATTCCGACCATAGTTTACATTATTCTGCTTCTGAAGAGCCGTACTAAAGGTTTTCTGCTGCTGTGCCTGTTTTAAGAGTAGAACCAATTAAGAGGCATGTAATTCACATTTCATCACTGATGAGTATATGCTATGACATGAAAAACAGGTGGTACAATTGAATACACATCAGTGTAACTGCAAGATGCACGCACACTCAGCCTACACCAGTGATTTTGCCTTTCATCAATTTGGGATGATAAATGAATTCAACAGTGAATCCTGCATAATTTTTCCCTAATTCCCAGAATACAATTTTAAAGGCAGAAAAAAAATAAAAAAAACAATCTGTAATTTTCCTGATCATAAATTGCAAACAGAGAATCAATATTTAAATGAAGTACAGGTATCTGAGTTCCCAGCTATTTTTTTGCTGTCTTCAGTTAAGTCTAAGTGAGCAGGCAGCTGCAGAAGTCAAGGGCATTATATTGTCTTACTATTGAAGGCAGCACAGCACAACCTTGCAATTAAGTTTCATTTATAATAATCAGTGCTGCATTTTACAAGAACCTTAGATGACAAAATGGCAACCCAACCTGAATTCTGTCAACAAGAAGTCAAATGAGTTATTTGCTCTCTGAATAAATTCTAAAAGCATTAACTGCTTTAAACCTTGCCCAGTACCTGCACTCTGAAGCGGCAGATCATTTTGTGATGGAGCAGGCAAGGCCCCAGCTGTTTCAGTGTCCTCCTGGCTCTTACCTCCATCTTCTGCATAAGTAGCACTTTAGAGAAAACTAGGCAGTTATCTCAACACTTCTTTTGTCTAATTCATCCTGCCCAGCTGGCCAGATAGGCTACTCTTTATTTTGGTGCAGTAGCTGCTGAGAAACAGACTGTTCAGGAGTTGACTACTCAAAGTATTTCATAATTTCTTGAAACCTGAGATATACAGCATCTCTCCTTCCCTCACAACATGTTAGCATTTCACAGCTCTCCATCTTTATTCAGAAGTCTGTGGGATGACTGTAATCTTTGAATAAACCTTCTGGGACAATTTGAGACTAAAGAAACTGAAATTTTCAGTAAACAACAGGACCGAAGTCATCCTGTTACGCTGGCTTACCTGCTTCATGGCAGTTTCCCCAATTCTGTCAGAATGCTTTCGAATACTCTCTAAGAAATCCTTCAGATCTGACATGGATATTTCTTTTATTTCTTCACGCAGTTTTGGAAGATTTTCTATCATTATCTGGCAAAAGCGGTATTGGCTAACTCTAGGAAGATATAGATTTTCTAGCTGCTCCATTGTTTTCAAAGCAGAATAGTATCTACAAAGAGATTAAAATAAAATTAAGTATCTTCTTATAAAAAGTTAATAAGTAATTTATTTATCAAGTATATATATCAATATCATGCATGCAACCAATTTGCATCTAATGAATTTACTCTGTTTTTAGAAAAATTAACAACCAAAAGGTCATCCATATAAAGTTTGAAAAAAAAACCCTGTGAAGTGCCAGGGTATATCAGCCAAGCCAAAATTTTAAGTAAGCTCCTATAATATTATTAACTGTTCCAATTAATAGTCCCAGGACCACATGGAGCACCCTGCAGAATGGAGACACTGAAGTCATATCCATTATCTTCCCTTCTAGATTGAACTGATTAGGGTTTTTTATGAGTTGGGATTTTTTTCTGAAACACAAACAGCCAATCACCCAACACCGCAGTGATTGGTGCATATGCACCAAACAATGAAAAAAATCTTGAAAAAGCATGCCTGCAGGTATCTGCCTTCTTCAGGTATATGTGAACACAGACACACATCTATGCCCACCTTCTTTCCACCATCCTTAGTCGGAAAAGACACATATACACCTAGCCCGACCAATGTTTTTTTCCAGCAGTATATCATATTCTGCTGTAAACCACAAATCTATTAACTCTTCTAATAAAATACAGTCTATCCCACCCAGAAAACAACTACATTGAATCAACAAAGTACTATAATCAACAAATCCGTGATCTCAACCACATTTTAAAGAGAGGTATAGGTACCAGGTTAAACATGAGTAGGACAGCAGTCAGTTGCAGATGTAACAATAATTTCCCTTTATGTAGTATTCTTACCAGCTACTCAGCCCTGGAGGCATTTGAGAAAATGAATTTAGTTTGTCTGATTAGAACAGAGTAAGGTAAACCGAAGCTTTTTAGCTTGGTCTTAAATGGGAAAAGCAGAAACACTCAGATCAGATGGAGTTAATTTGCTGCTAGTTCCAACACTTTCTTTCCACAAATATGGAGTAATATCCTTAACCCATTTTCAGCTTTTCTTCCATAATCTTAGTTCCTTCTTCTTCCTGAAAGTCCCAAATAATCTGTTTCGAAAAATTACCAAATTATTTTGAAGGAAAAAGCTGAATATGAGGAAAATCCCTTCAAATGAGAAAACCTGAAAATTTTCCTTTATGGTTCTTTAGTTTCTGGACATTACTTTGTAAATATAGTGAGTAAACCCTTTCAAAAAATGTAATTCAAGTTTCTGGCTTCCTTCAGTACACAAGCAATAACAAATTACTAACAACTACAGTCACGACTTCTTGTTCAATTCTGAAATTAAGGCAGTGTTTTGAATCTTCTTAATCAAGACATTCCTAAGTTAACAACTTAGCATAGCTGGAGGATGGGAAAAATCTTCTCTTTTATTCCAGAACAGAGCTGCTTTCAGAAGACTGCAAATAAAGAGGTTTCAAGTGTAAATTAGGAGCTTTTGTTTATTATATACTTGGTTTATATAAAATATACATAAGGTGACGGGAACGTTGCACATAAGAAAAGGTCTGGGGGGTTTATGTGTGTGGGTTTTGTTTTTCTAAATAGAAAATGGCCAAGAGTGCCACATGGTGAGACTTCTGGGGAATGAAACCATAATAGCATCAAAATCGTATAAAAGGTTTTTATTTAAATTATACAGATCAGCTTATCAGAACACTGTTAGTTCATCTGGAAGGTTTTTGACTGCTGGCTCTAAGATCAGAATTAACATAATCCATTTTAAATCCATTCTAGAGTCCCTTACTAATTATACATATATGGAGCTCAGGACCTTGCCCTTTTAACATCTGTTCTGATAAAGCACTGAAGTCTTATTAATTTGAAGGTCATCTGCAGGTCAGGATTTAAACAAAAAAGTTTTGCATATCATTTCGTAGAATTATGTATTTACGTATTCAGATTTTAAAACTTTCCATAGATTTAACTCAATGCAGAAGATTTTGACAATATTATTAGTTCCCATCATATATCATCAATCACATGAGGTGAAGATTGCCCATGTGACTACAAATGAGTTAAAGAAGTATCTTCAAAGTTATTTTTTCATATAAATACAGCATTCTTCTCTCTATTCTTCTGAGCTAATCTTTTGAGAATATGCTCCTCAATGCAGAATTTGTGGTTTTTTGAAACTGAAGACACAAATTTGAAACACCAATATGGGTCATATGATATAACTGTGCAGAATTGATCCATTTCAACACCAGAACAAGAAAATTGCATGATGGATTTTACCAACATACCCAAACTATAAAAATGGAACCTTCTAATACTATCAAGAACCAGGACAGAAAAAACCAAAATAAAACACAAAAGTAAACAAAAAAACCTCACAACAAACAGCCACACCCTCCATCCCCCCCAAAGATTAATATTAGTGTTTTGCATCATCTTATTCTTTGCAAAATGCCCCAGGCACAGAACAGTCAGGTCTGTATAGAATATGAAACATCAACACACAAAAACTAAAAGTAAAAGAAGATGACAATTACTTTAGTGTACATTAAGTATGTATTTATGCTTTAAAGGACAAAGAGAGCTTTAAAAATTTTTATCAGCAGAGTGTTGTTTGGAGTCAGTAAAGAGAAATACCATAGCTTACTAAAAAAGCCCCATTAAGTTAAACTACAGTTTAACTGTAAAGAAATTACACAGATCAGGAGCAAGATGAACTCAAAGACTCAATTTGACTGAGAATAATTTATTAGCACACAAGCTTATTAAGTAAAAAAACACGTAGTTATATCCCAACATTTCCTGCTGAAAAAAAACGGGCGATAGAATCCTCATTTTATTTTAATTAAGGAAATAAACTTAGTTTACACAGAAAAAATAGTAGTATTCACCAACTTTAGTGCTTCCCTTAGACAAAATACTGTATACTCTTGCTTACTACATTTCCACTGAGTAAATATGTAAAACTTTGCTACCAATCACGTTAAAGGGAGTTCCTTGGGATTTTTCAATAATGCTCCAGAAGGGTCATATTCAGAGAGATCCTGAAGGTGACATGTTCAAATTGCAATTGAAATCCTTTTACCACAAGTATTTATTCTGTTTTCAAACCTAGTTGCCTTACCAACTTTAAACCTAATTTTTAAACTTCCCCAGCATACCAATTTTTTCAGTTGCTCAAAGGACCATGAACTGAGACAGGGGCACTAATAACTCTGAAACTCATACGAAGTGAATCAAAAGCTCAGTATTTCCAAAAACCAGATTAAAGAGTTGCTGTGTGGAAAAAAACAAGATCTGTGGAATACCTTTTTTGTCAATAATGATGTGGTAGGAATTTTTTTTAAAGTGAAATTATTGAAATAATAAGGCTTGAGAATGGTGATAAAGCAGCTGACAGTTCAGTATCAAATATAAATTTTGATGGGGTTTTTTGCCAGATCCGTGGAACCTCTGGGAAGCATTGATTTGCAGCTAGTAAAATCCAGTGCTTCATTCTGACATGGTTCCAAAACAATGCAGAAAAACAAAATCGAATCACCATGGTTTTATCTGTTCCATTTCCATACACATGTGGGTAAAACCAAATTATACAAATCATGAAATTTTCATATTTGCATCCTTTATGTCTTAAGGTTTATTTGGATGGTTGGAAGGTTTATGCAGAGAAAGGCTGCATGGCTGTCTCAGTGAGTTTTAGTAACCTAAATAACTAACCAACTCTGTCTTTCCCACAGTTTGGAAAAAAGCTTACAGCAAGGTCAAAAAACAAATCCAACTCTTTCAGGGCAAAAATCTCACTCTGAAACACCATACTCATTCTTCAGTCCATCTCACAGAAGATTTGAGAAGATTCAGCAAAAACCTTAGCAGATTGACTTATTTAATTACTTTTATTTTATGATGGGTTTGGGTTTTTTGTAATATTTACTTTGGGGAAAGACTTGCAAAAACACCAGTTCTAGCTGTTTCCAGTTAGACCACAATCACTTGAAGCAGCTGGGACCCTTCTCCCAAGACACATATCAAAATCCAAACACCAAGGCCATGGTAACAGAGCTGTATGAAACGTGTGATGACCTTATCTCTGACTTAAAATTCAAGCTCGAATTGTCTAAGTGCATAGCCCCCACTAGGCAGCTGGGAGAGCAGCAAAGAAACCACACTTCTCCTTTGTGCTTCTGCAGTTAAGACTTTAAACCCTCTGTAACTCTTTCCAGCCAACTGTGTCTGTTTAGAGCAGATTCTGCAGTTACTTCCTCTCACTACTACAGTTCTTGTCAACTTGTGTTATCCATGGCTCAGGAGACAGATAAATAGGATACAGAGCCTTTCACCTCTAGGTCATCAGTTCAAATGCTACCCATATTGGTAAGGACCAAAAGTTGCTATCAACAGATGGCTTTTTGGACTTCTCCATAAACCTCTATTCCACCTGCACAAACCAGTACATACTCTGGATCCAAAATCCTGCATTATCTTAAAAGAGGCCTACCAGGGAAAAAATGGAAATGAAACTCCAATCTTTTTCCTGTAACAATTATCCCCCAAACAGATATAGTATCCATACTTTTGTTTTCCCTTCCTTTAAACATTAGAACTGAGAGTTTTATTCATGGTGCAAGACTGTAAGACAATGGAATAACAAAAATATCTTCTAAAAGGCTACAAGCAGAGAAAGTCAAGATGTCTTTTTATTAAAAGAGAGCAATGAAAGCTTTGCCGCATTAACAAACCTCAATGAAGGTTTATGAGAAATTATCTTTGCCTAAAGTAAACATTCCTCATTGCTTTGTTATGTCCGGGATTGTGACTGCTACTCTCTCTGACTCTTTCAGGAAAAAGCTTCACAGCAAAACTTAGGAAGATCAATTTTGAAATCCCTTGTATGTGCACACATCAGCTGTCAGGTCTTTGCACTGACACTGTGGATGTCTTTGCTGTTGCTCAATCTTTTAGTAGTGATAAAGGCCAGAATACAAGCACTCTGCTGAGCCACAAGAAAATTACGACTTGAACTACCTGCAAGTTCCATGGGATAGCCACCTGTAGGCTGTATTACAGGGAATTGTAAGTCACAGGCAAAATAGTAACTGTAGCATAGCTAATGAAAGAGTTATCTGAGCTGAAGCAGTAGCCTGCAGCAGAGTCTAAGCCTTCTGCACTCCATGTGATTTCAAGGCATGGTACATCAAAGCTATGGCATCTCCCCTCTCCTTTAGATCTTTTTATGGTATGACAATAACATGTCCAAACCCCTCAATTCAGGAGTCCTTTGACTTTTAAGACTTCCTGTCTGGCAACAACTTCCACTGGAAAATTATCACATATGAGTTGAAGATCTGAAGAGTACTGATGGTTACTCAGAAAGTGCATCAACCATCAGTGGACTCTACAAAACCACTAGCAAATATGGAGTCAAAATGCTAAAAGCCATCAGCAATTTTATCTCACCTAAATGCTCTTTACATGATGACATTAGGAACTACAACTTCCCTGCAAGTCAAAAGAACACCGCTTGCCTTGCCTGACAGAGCAAGGGTATGGCAGAACACAGGCCTTGAACCCAGTGCTTCCAATATTTTCATCACACTAAACGTAGCATAGTTCACAGAAGACCTTGCAGAGGAAAGTGGTGTGATCCAGATAGCACATTCTTCAGTCTGATCTCTGACTGGAGTAGCAAGGGGACTATTTACATCTTTATGCAGAGCTGCTCCAAGAACACTGCAATAACATGCTACTACCACTACTAAATGCCAGCTACTCTAAGCAGATGCCAAACCAGTGCCCTGTTCAGAGCTAATATTGCATAGCAGTTGAGCTGATGAGATCTACCACACTGGTTCACATACAGCATGTTTTAATTGTAGTAAGAGACACCCCAGTGCCATAGCTGTAAGGTCATTCTTAAAGCTTTTGTATTTCTGCAAAGACCTCCCAGAGAGCAAACACACATAGGTATCGTGCAGCACATACATCACTGTCAAAGACACATCAGATGTGCTGCAATGTTCATGGATCTGAGTGTACAGTTAATCTGAAGCATTTTGGACATGTCTGCACACAGGCTTCAGAGCTGATTGCTCATACACAGTGGCTGCTGTTGAAGGTTTTCAGATGTACAACAGTACGGTAGGAGGTGTTGGCTACTCAGAAACTGAAATCCAGACAAACAGTCCAGAAGTAAATCTAGATTACATAGCAGCCCTGCACAGCTACTTCCAAATGGAAACAGTCCTGTCCAGACAGACTTGTCAGCAGGAACTCCCTGCGGTGGTGCCAAGTGCACAAGAAGACACCGCCAGCAACCAGGAATCCAGAAAGGGCAGGCACAGAGCACTGGTGACTGAGCAAACCAGGCAGGGATCACGGTGGCAGTGATGATATGGAAATCATGAAGAAGAAAACAGCTGCAATGGTATTGCTGGCGTGGGTGTGCGAGGTGCAGGCAGCAGCCCCAGTGGGGCAGGATGCGGCTAAAGCATGGGGCAGGGGCAGCCAAGTTGCCATGGAGGGAGAGAGAACAGGGCATACTGGGACTACAGCAGCAGTGAGTGGCTCCCTGAGAGGATGAAAAGTGGAGACACAATAGGAAGGAGCAGCTGGTCATGTACCAGTTATAAACTATTATTCTAGAAATTAATTTTTAATTATATTTTTAATTCTTTTCAACAAGTCAACTTGTCACAGAGGGAAAAACCCCAAACCACAACACATTATCTGCACTTAGTTCTCACAGTCGCATTTACACAAAAGCATAGAGAAACCAGATAGGTCTAAAGAAAGGTATAAGGAGTAAAATGTCCTTTCTTCTTGCATTATGAGTTTGATTTAAATATATGATAATATAGTAATCAGATATTAATGTACTCTGAAAGATCTTTAGTCGCTAAGGATCTTACTTTTCTTGCTTCTAAAACTGCTGTAAGTAATAAAGAAGAGCAAACTTTATTTCACATTTTATAATCATAATTACATTACATGTCATACCCATTTAAGTAAACATTATTTTTCAAGACAATCACTAAGGTCCTAGAAGTTCTTTAATACAACATTTTCAAAGACTCTTGAAATGCAGGCCAGTATTAGGAAACAAAGACTACATATATGCCAAGCTACAGACTTAGAACACTTACTTGTCTATGTGTTTGCTATTCTGTTGACTTACTTACAAATGTTACATTTTTTCTCATAGAAATAAGTTTACTCACCTCTTTACACTCATCTGTTCTTTTAGTTTGCTGTACATTTCCAGCACTGCATAAAAACAAGCAGAGTAACTTGTTACTCTTATGATGGCTTTAGTTAATAAAAGAGGAAGATATGTACTGTTAAGGACAAAATTAGAAATAGAAAACCATGTAATATATTTACCTTATTTAATTACTAGTATAGCATAAATGTGATAAACCTAGCAAAAAATATTCTAGAATGCAACTAAAAAAGAAAAAAAACCTGAACTCTTAACAGCTTTTAAATTAAAAAGATTAACAAAACAGTCAACACTATACATATCAAGCATATTCATTCACTTACTACATGCCACAACCTTATCTGCATTACCAGTCTATGGCCTGTCTCCATAAAAATGCAACAGTACCACCTACTGTACTCAGAACATGTCAACAAGAAGACTTCACAAAGAAAAATTCTCAAATCTACTTTACATCAATATGACAAACACAATAAAACCCTTAGGGAGCTTATGTGCAATCCTACAATATTACCTTCCTGAAACAACATTTAGAGTTCTTATGTTTTATTTTAAAACAACTGTAGTGACACAGAGCTAAAAGTACAATATTGAAAGAATATCATTAGTATTTTCCCCAGTATTCAAACACTAAAACCCACCCTCTCAAGCAACAAATTAATTGTTTACCATATTAAACATATTAGTTCATTCAAAGCTGTATGTGGCCACATTGTTTGCATCATTTAGATGTCTCATTGTCTTCTGACAGTGTTGCAATTGCTCTGTGTCAAATATTACAGAAGACATGGAACCTAAATGTTGACATCTTTTAAAAACCTATTAATTTTTTTTTTGTTAAACTGGATGTTACAGGACCACAACTTCGAAAAAATAAAAGCCTTTTCCTTTTGGCTATTGTGACTTACTTTATTTAATTTGCCATCTTATTTAGCTATAGGTCACTCACCTGGAAGACACAACTGTAGTTTTTCCACAACTGTTGTAATATTCCGCTGTTGAACTCTGCATCGGATGATTTCCTCTGTTTGGGCTATCACCTTAAAGGTTTATTTTTTAAAAAAAGGAAAGAAAATCACACTTAAATTATTCAAATAAATTTATTTTGCTACAAAAATTCATAATGCCCATATAGGAAGCACCATTTTCTCACCTCTTTCCCAGCATCCTGAAGCCTTCGGTTGGTATCAGTAACTTGGACCTTAAAAATAATTTCACCTTTGTTAGACAAATATGCATATATTGCCCTGATGTGACTGCTCACCCTTGTAATCAGATCATGCTTCCTGAGAAACTTAGAACAAAGAAATGCAAATTCAAATTAACTCTACAGCTTGAACTTGAACTTTTGATCGCAAAGGGCTTTTGTTAACTTCAATTACTTATGACAGTTCTTTCTAACAGATTCTGTGGCAAACTTCTCAAATTTACTTGGGATTTTTGAACTTTCCTTGTTTCTGTAGGTCTGTCAAACAATTCAAATCATTGACCCAATTGACCACTGGTCCCTTTTTGATAACCTCAATGAGCTCTATGGGCCATTCATTGTCTGTAAGAAATGGTGATTGCATTTTATGGTAATTAAACATTCATACTTTGCTGAATGCAAACACTGGGTGGTTGATTAACATCAAACGTGGAAATCTCCAAACCACAGCAACATTTTAATGCTGCAGGTGCAGGCAAAGCTCAACCTCAGATTTTCCCACATAGTAAGTGACTCATTAGGTCATCATAATAAGGAAGCACATTCTAGTTTATTAAAAATCTCATTAATTTCTGAACAAAGATGCTCAATGACCTCATTGATGCTGTATTTGGTCTCTTGTTATCTGAATATCCTTTATATAATGGTGTTCTAATCATAACCTCTGATGAACTATGCTCATTCTGTCTGGTGTGCATATTTTGCTCTCAAAAGTGTAAGGAGAGCTAAAAGGGACGGATCTCATAATTCACTATTCTGCATTCTGATCTGTGAGTAAATCTTGGTTCTCATATCTCATGAAAACTACTAACATCACCTACTCTCCTGCTCATTACAAAGTAAAGAACAATTTTTTTTCATGTATAATTGTGGTATTTTTAGTTTTCTAACAAGGACTTTAAATTCTTCTAAGGTCTGACATATAAACACATGATTAGGAAAAGACCTATTTCAGAAATACTGTGTTTATCATTTGTTGTCCTTTACCTTCTGAGAAAGTCTTCAAAAAAGGCAAAATAATTTGGTAGCATTTTCTGAAAACATATATTAAAAAAATCAGAATGAGATCTAATCGAATATTCAGCTTTGTAAATGTAAATTACTGTATCAGGCAACATGGCTTTAATCACAAATCCTATACAATTCACTTCTAAAAAATTGCTGCAAACATCAGAGTGCATGTGATAAACGCTAAATTAATCTTCATTAGAAGAGTCCACTTCCTTCTTTTAGATTCAAAGGTGATATATGAAACTCTGAAAAACTTGTTCCTTACCTTTAGTTTTTCTGCATCAGCCCTAACTTTAAGAAGTTCCGTAATAGCATCCACAAAGCCCTGATGGTGAAAATTGCACATCTTTTCTATTTCCCTGTCATGGTTACGTATGCAGGCATCAAGTTTTTCCATAAACTTCTGATGCGCATTTGGTTGGTCATCATATACAGACCTATTAAATACAAATAAGAAAATAAAAGTTTACTTTTATCCCCAGTTAAAAATAGTATGTATGCAAGGATCTTTATTGAAACCTATCTCTCTTAAAAAGAAAATAAGTGAGCAAACTTGATGTTAGTGGTATCCTTTGGTGGATCCACTCCACCAAAATCAGCATTAAAAAAAAGATGGCACAAAACCGAGAACTGATGGCACAAAACCCAGCCCTTATGGCATTAATCCAGGTGCTTAACCAGTTACATCATGGTTGACCTGAGCCTCACTGGTCTGTTATTTATGCCCTAATGCTCAAATATGGGTACAAAAGAATCAGTTTCTCCAACCACCTCAAATAGCATGGATCGCTTTTCCATCAAATTCCACTCTTTGCTAAATATAAAGAAGTGCAAACACACAAATTTGCTTTCCCGGTATTCCTGACAGCAGAGTTATCCAACTAAATCAGGGTTGGATGACTCCAGCCAGAATGACCGGACCACTGTGCGGCAGCAGCCCGACCCCTGGCAATCCCCAAGGCTCCAGCCCCACCTGCCCACGCCCAATGGCTCCCAGGGCAAAACCGTGACATGCACACGCCAAAGGCTGCTTCTTCATGGGATCCAACTGTCAGGAAGGGCTAGAATCAGGTCTTTTGGCTTCTTTTACTAATTCTTGAATAGTTCACTTTGAAACCTCCAGGAGGAAACATGACTTGGGAGAAATTACTGGTGTAGTTTGCTAAGCAGCATCAGAAACAGAAATCTGCGTGGAAAAATGCTCCAGCGTAAGAATGAGCGAAAGAGGCAGAGGGCAATTTAAAGCTTTAGACTTTGTCAGAGGACGCAAGAGGTTTTACATAAAACTGTATCAAAACCAAAGGTATGGAGTCTCCCAACAAAGACAAGGCACAGACAGTTCAAAAAATTGCTTAATAATTTCATACAGCAACAACAGCAAAGACAGGCAGTTTTAAAGTAGCTTTTCACACAGAATGAGAGCAGCAATACGAGGACAATTTAGTCATACACATACAAACATGTTTGCACTGCAAACTACGAGTGTTAGAAAATAGAAGTGATCAAAAATCTTTAAATTGCTTTTTAGTCTCTAATTTCCATTCATAATTACAAAGTTTTCTCCAGATATTTATAAGGAGAAGCTGGCTTTAAAAAAAATAAAAATTTTAAAAAGCTAAGATGAGGAAAAGAAAAGGCTGAAGTTCCAAGGGTTTCAGTGCTGCTTGCAGAAGTACAGTCTTAAGTTCCAGAACCAGGTAACCATGAGTCAAAGCCTCTAAAACTCTTGAGTAGACAGAAAGTACTTCCCTCCCAATCTTCTTGGAGAAGTGTGATTTCCTGTATTCTTCAAGATTCCCTTTTCTAACCAGATCCCTGGGCTTTGCCGAGATCTGGGCTCATCATCAGCACAACAAACCTATAGCTGAGTGTCTGACAGGAACGTGACCTTTCAATGAAGAAAAGGATGCAGAAGAGCTTGAAAAGACTTGTAACAAGATTCCTTATACTTTTTGAGTTTCTTTTGACCTCATACAATGTATTCAGAGAAGCAACTGACCTTAAGAGACATGAGAAAGGTAATTTGCTCTCCTACATGCAGAAGGAAGAAAGCCAATTCCTTACATTCTGCTTGTAATAGGGATTTTCTCAGGGCAAAAATCTATTGAATAAAATATTCCAAGAACGACCCCTTTTGTTGTGGGGGACAGAAAAATAAGGCTATGGTACTGAAAGCAGGTTCTTTCCTCCACAGTGCACCAGGGGAAAAATAAGATAGTTGGCACATAAAGTGGTTCACCCCTCACCATCTCCACTGCCACAGTTTGAAATGACAGCTGGAAGGAGCCAAAGTGTGCCCATAAGTCTCTCCTCTTGAGGTTCCTGTCAGACTGCCTGAAAGGGCTCCCTCAAGGCTGCCCAGGATGACTGAGCTTTAAAGGGCTGTGGAGAATGGTCACAAGTGACCTGCATCTGCCAGGGGGAAATACCCACACCCAGAACCCAGTGCTGGCTGGAGGGAGAAGCAGCATCCTGGCCTGGGAGGAAAGAGAGGTGCAAGACACAGTGGGCATTGATGGAGGCCCCATTAGGCAACCTAATGTTCTGCATGAGAAGACACAGGGGCAAGCATGTGGAGCATAGCACTGCCACCTGCAAAGAAATGCGGAAGAGATGAGAAAAAGGTTCAACAACTCATGTTGCAGCACTCCAAAATACACAGGTTGGTTACATGAATGCTGCTCCATTAAGAAAAGGATCAGAGAGGCTGGAAGCTACAGGGTGGACACAGAGGGACATCCAACTGTCTTCAGAGTCCTTGGAGAAGAAAAAAAAGATTAGGAGGACCAGATGTATCAAAGTGCCTTCACAGATAACTGACAAGCATGAGCCTCCTCTAAATGGGCTGGGCTCACCACCTCTACTGCACTGCATGCTAAACCAAAAAGAAAGAAAAAAAAACCAAAAAAAACCCCCAAAACCCCTGAACAAACAAAAAAACCCAACAGAACCAAACCAACAAAACCAAACAAATGAATAAAACCATGCACAGAAACGAAAATTCAATTTACTACTGCTTTCTTTAGCCTTTTTGTTTAAGGGTGGAAGAAGCCTCCAAGTTTACGTCTCCTTCGAGTGTTCTCAAAGAGCAGTGAGAAAGGAGCGGCATTATCACAAAGATAGGAGACTTCTATCTATCACCACGTGCTCAAACTTGTGTAAATTGTGTAATTTAAGTATAAATGAAAACAGCAGTGAAATTCAGTAAAGAAAATATATCTAAAATGAGAATGAGACTGCAAAAAGATGGTGCAAGAGGAACTCCATACTTGAGTTTGTAACACCAAACTTTCTTTGATGGTAGCAATGCACTGTCTTTTTGGACTTAGCTATTGCCTGATGATTTGAGGGTATCTAATAGCTGCCTTGATAAATTTTATCAATTTCACATCTGTGCCAACACTTTCAGACATGCTGTTACAATACTGACAAAAGGAAATCCTTTTCAATCAGAAGATTTCTCTTTAAAATGTTACCAAAAAATTTCAGAAAACACAGCCAGAAGTTCTGGAAGTACATACAATGTAGCATAGGTAACACAGTTTTCACTGTTATAAAAATCAGCATTGATTAGGTTTTCCTCAATATTAAGGCCACTTATGCTTAAATTTAATGATAATAAAGTACTGGTTTTTAATCTCAGGGGTATTATCACAATATTTAATTGAAAATAATACAGGGAATAAATGTTCAAAATAGGGGGGAAGAAAGCAATACTGTGTACCTCCCAATGCCTTAATTACAAGATCACCCTACCTTTTTAAAATAATAGTTACTGGTTTTTGTCACACATTGTACCCTTTTCTGCAAGGATACTAATAAAATTGTGACCTATGATTTAAACCAGTATTTTGACAGAGCTCCCTAAGATGCACTAGTAGTATAAATTCCATGTTAATTGCATATGTAGACAGCTCCATCTTGTGGGAACAACAAATCGACGCTCATCAGCACACAAGTGAAAAAAACCCTGAGACAGAACTGCTTGCCTTTACAGAAATAAATCATCAGAGTATTTAGAAGAAATTCACACTTTGTATCACAACTTTCCCATCTAGGTGAGAAGAAGATGGATTAAATGGGTTTACTGACTCCCTTAGGACACTGTCCTCTGAGGACACTTTACACGTGCTATTTCAGGGGCTTCAGAACAAAGTCTGGCCTAAAGCACCGGCCTTTGTGAAAATGTAAGTGTACACTGGAGAGCCAGGACATCTCTGGCCATGGACAGAAATCAGGCTTTTTGTCAAATCTGCAAACACAACTGACACAACACACATCTGATTTACCCATTATGGAACATCACACATCATAGTTTATTTCTGATACTGAAGCTTATTTT
Source organism: Ifrita kowaldi (assembly GCA_013398055.1). Lineage (NCBI taxonomy): Eukaryota > Metazoa > Chordata > Aves > Passeriformes > Cinclosomatidae > Ifrita > Ifrita kowaldi. The sequence goes on from VZRS01012104.1 coordinate 68,961, forward strand.
CCATACATACATTTATTTCAAAGATTGTCTACACCTACCTAAATAAAGTAATTGCTACCTCTGAATAACTACCTGAAAGTGTACACTTCAACAGATAATGACACTGCAAGAGATGCTGATAACAATTCTCCACTTTTGAGAACTAAATTATCAGGCAGACAAATCACCAATATTGCAATATCTTGGAGAGATGTGGAATCCTAAAAGCATCCTAGAGACAATTTTTTTAATTACAAGACAAAATTAACTGAATTTACAACACACACACAACAACAGAATGTTGTTGGAAAGCGAGTGAGGAAGTAGTAACCCTTCTAGCTCCATTTCTTCAGGAGATGACAATTACATGCAATTATGTCTACCCTAAAAATCTCTCTCTCACTGTAAATTGCTTCACATCCAGCAGGAGGAAGTGTCATAAAAAGGGGAAAATGCGCCTAGGATACCAAAAGAAGTTTTACATGTGTAATACACAGTTCTTTCAGGTTTTGTTTACATTTATACACCTCTGAATGAAGAGCCCCAAGGATCTTCTTCAGCTTTATGGGCCCCTGAAGTGGATGCTGACGGTCTGAAATACAGTGCAAATCTGAACTGTGTCAAACTGAAAGACATGACCAGTTTTTATTACAACTGCTTTCAACCTCTGATCTGCACAGCCATAGGAACCTATAGACTACTAGTGCTTGATTCATACCATGAAACTTTGACAAAGTTTTTTCCTTGGTATGAGTCTTCAAACTGGATCAAAACAGGAGAAAATCACTGTTGTTGGAGACTGAAGTTTATATTTGATTTTGGCACCCAAAAAACCCAAAACAGCACAACGTTATCACCTTAATTTTCAATCTGGAATGAGAGAACATTAACTTGAATGACTGCTGAGACATCAGCACTGCGAATCAGTGATAGGACAGGTACTGATTTCCTTCCTAATCGACAGGGCAAGCAGGGAACCCATGAAGAGCACAAGCAGAGCTGAACAACTTTCCTGGTAATGTGTAGCACGTTCTTTGTCTATATTCCCAGAACTCTGTATATAAACTGAGACACTTTTTTTAAACTCATCCCAACAATTGGATGAGTCATATTAATGTCAGTCCAGGTAAAAAGAAGATAGTGTAGAAAGTACTTGAAAACGGTAAAAAAAATAAAACTAGAAGTAGTCAGAGACTAACCTAAAGGAAAAAGATGTTTCAGTTCACTGGATACATTTTATTGCAATAGGGATATTTTTACCTTGATTTTTTTTACCAGGTAGGCTGACGGGAGAAAGACAAGCATAAACAGATTTGAATTCAGGTCTCAAGAAAAAAATGAAGTAGAATTTTCAGATATGCAACCATTTTCTAATTTAAAACAATAACATAAGTTTACTTTATACTGTAAAAAAACTTCCCTAAAACTTTTACTTTCAAAACTAAACCACAATATGAAAAAAGTGTATTAATAGGTCTTACTGATGACTTTTTGTGATTACATGTAAAAATATATTGAAGCACCAGAGGGCACCATCCTATGCACAAAACCACCAACTGCTAAGTAAGCAAAAAGGCTCATGTCCAGAGAACTAAAATTCAGTCAAAAATCGTAAAACTTAACAGGCCAAGAATTCCACACGACCCTTCAAAAAATAATATTAAAAACCAATTATCCTGAAATCATCCGATCTATTCCATAATGACAATACATACACATTATCACTCCAAGCGAGCACCATAAATGTCTTCACAAACGGTTACAGTCTCACTTCAAAAATACATTTCTGTGCATGCAATTAAGGATAGATGTCCTTAAATGCCTGAGTGTAGGTGGGATTGAAAGAGGATAAGCATTTCACTGAGGAGGAGGGAAATAATAAGTTAGAAGCGAAAAAAAAAATCGTATAAGCCCAAAAATTAATTTAATACATTGACTGGACTACTGGAAGGGCAGACAGTGGACATGCATACAGACTATTAAGTGTAAAAGGAGAGGAGCCCAAAATTATTTTTTGAAAGTTCAAATACCCCCAATTTGCTTTTTCCCCTCCTCATCTCCAGTTTATCTCCGCATCTATGGCCTCAATACTAGAAAATGACAATAACTAGACACCTAAACACAACTTTTACTGTAATCTTCTTGGTTTAGCATGGAAAAATAGATTGCAAGAATAATCAGAATGGGAACTAAAGTAATTTTATCTCATATCTATAGCAATAGTTGCAACTTTTCAAAGGAGAAAAGCGGAACCACTCAGGAATTCACACTTCGGGCGAAAAAAATGAACCTGAAGAGTTAATTTCCTTAAAAATAAAATCTCCATACTTCCATAAGAAAATAGGGATTCAGAAGATAATATGAATTCCTGGTTGGTGACAATTGTCACTTAAAAATCATTACTAGAACAGTCTATTAAATAAAGAAAAAAGTAATATTTAACAAACCCCATTGGAGTTTTTAAAAAAATACTGTTTCTTGAAGATTCTGGGGATTGTTTTGTGTGTTCTTTTAAATAGGCAATGATTCTATTTTTAATTGCAATCCATATTCAGGAAAGGCAAATCTGAGCTTATAAAGCATTACTGTATATTTTTTGAGAGAACAATTCTCCTAGTAATCATTTATAATAACAGGTTCTAGCAGCAGCAGAGACTTTTAAAACAGACCACGTATTTTTAAATAGCCAAAAAAACATGTCAGAAAATAGAGAAAAAAACAGCAATCTTTTTATAGGACAAAGAAACTCCTTATTAATGACTTGCCACCTTTCACCATTTTCACACCTCCCCCAGCCCATCCTGTTCTGTCCCATTTCTAGGATGAATTGCAGGTTTCCCCAGCCCTGCCTATATTGCCACAAAGTCTTTCATTTCCTGATTTCACAAGACATATGAAGCAATTAAAAACTGTATGTACACATTCCTTTCAGGATACTGATAACCACTCAGTAAGTGCCAATCAGTTACAACTCCATGAGTGCTGTGACAATGACAGGAATTACACGTGTCTGTACAACAGTTGTACAAGTTTGACATGGAATATGTCTGACCATGCAACTTCTGACCTGCAACAGAAGCAAGAGAAAAAGATTCATTTGTAAAGCTTCAAATTAAGCACAGTGCAGGGAAAAAAAATTACTTGGATCAATTAAAGGAAGGCACAAAAAAACCCCTCCAACCATACACTTTTTATTCAGTTTTTCAAAGTAATATTTAAAACAAAACACACACATAAATAAACCAACTCTCAAATGAAGAAACTGTGCTTATGGAAAATAATGTTTTTACAATTAATATCTTGCTACCAATGCCAGTTTTGTCCTGATGCTGGAGATGCCCTCCACTAGCTCCCATATACACATTGCAAGATGTGGCTCACTAGATGCTCCTCCTATTTCTCCTTTCATTGAAAAAAAAAAAATCCCAAAATGAAACAGCAACACAGAGATATATTAAATAAAATTATAAAACAAAGTAATATTTACAATTCAAATTTGCATGATGAGTTCAGTGGGATCAGTGCAATCACAAAACACTGACAATGCAAATTAAGATTCTGCCCTTAAAACAGACCTGTCACTGTGACTATAACCATGGCATCCCTAAGCACGATACTGTATCACACACTCCATTTGAGCTTTTCCAATTTCACAGGAAACACTGCAGAAACTTCCTTTGTCCTACAATATACAAAGATATTTTTTGTTTACACAAGCTACAAACCTAGTAGGGATTTTTCCACAGACTAATTTCATATAGGTGGCTGCATACACCCTAAAAAGCTTTATAAAATAATGTCCAGGTGTTTCCTGTCATTCAATTGCAGTTATGGTAATAAGTGCATTTCTTAAAACCTAAGCAGCCTTTCAATGCCAGACGCTACCTACATTCCAGTTCTGCCATTCTTACTCATAATTACATCTCACCACTCTATTTAAAAGCTCACATTACATGCCAGAACAACACAGAACTCATCTATGGCCTACTCAGAGAAAAGATTTTATTAATCTTAGTTTAGCTGTTATGCTTTGCTTGCCTGGTTTTCCTGGATGTGCAATTTCTGTGAATTGTTCTCACTAATAGTATCCTGTTTCTATGAGCAGGAAAGGGCCGAGTACAGTTTGTTAGTTAACATTACTTCCTATAAGCAGGGTCCTTACACTGTAGTAGCAGCACTAGAGCAGTCATTGTTCGTGCTGGATAAGCAATGGATCACGCTGATGGCTGTTAATGGACATCCTCTGCAGCGAAACACAAACTGATAATCAGTACACCCAGATTTGCAATAGACTTCCTCCTTCCTGTTTTTACACTGCTGACCAAGGAGATGCCTCTTCCTGCTAAGCCTTTGTGCGACTTACTGATGTATGAAGCAAGAAACTGAAAAACAAGTGCTGCACTACCGCTTTTTTTCCTAATTCTGTGTTGTAATAGTAGATAAAAAGGCAGCAAAGGAAATGGCAGCTTCGCTCACTTTGGTACTGGCTATCGCCACAGAATGAAGTGCCAAGTTTGGCCATCTGTTTCATATATCTACACAGATACAAGTGGATGTAGTTGGAATCTATGTTATTTCATAGAATATAAAGTAGGAAATTGGAGTCCATATAGCAATATTTTTACCTTCCCTTAATATTTCCACAGACTCTTTGTTACATAAATTGTTGTATTTTAGAAGAAATTGATTCATCTGTAAACCAAATTGTGAGCTTCTAAGTTCTTTCAAAAAATTTTATCAGATTTCTATTACACATGTACCAGAAATAATTAGGCATCTATTAAAACCTCTAGCTAATCTGTCAACTTTATCTAGAGCACTTGAGACATAAATCTTCGAGATAAAAACAGACCAGTTCTTTAGGTAGACAAAATAAATTTCGTATTTCAACAATCTCATGTCTCTTCACAAGCCATACGAAATAGAACAGAATATTTAATGTCAGAAATGTTTAAGTTACTTTCTTCAATAGGCTCTGAATATCAATGCTACATAGATGTAAACACATTATTTCAGAAATTTAAGAAGTTCCAGATTAAATAAAATATCCAGTAATTTAAAAATTTCAAAATCAATTGGATTAAGAATGTATCCTATTCAACACAGATCGAAACATTTAATTCTTCGCTGCATCACATTCCTCTGCAAACATATAACCAAATCATGTATTTTACAATGATTTTATAAAATTTATTTTTGTTAACTCTATGAGCTCACACAGCCTATACATAAAAAATCATCACATATTTAATTCATGTAAAACAACAGCCTGTGCTATATTTTCTTCGCATATCTCCCAGGATCACTGAAGAAAATAAAACATGACTTCTAAAAAAAAGTCTGTTTTCAATTCAGAAGCTGACCTGAAACTCATAGTGTTTCTCTCAGTTAGGAAGCAATTAACAGTGTTGAAGCAAGTGACTTACTCCGGTTCTCTACCTGCTCGATAAATAAACTAAGAAAATCTGTTCATTTCTTAGGGAAAGGTGACACTCCAGCACAGCACAGGAGCTCCACATTTCAAGAGAAGGTAGCACACACTGGCTAACTGCTTACAGCTTCCTAAGTGCATGAAACAAACCAGAACAAATATACAGTATAAAACAATATCTACTATGTTACTTTTCTGCTGAAATTAACTCAAAACAAAACTTGTAAGAAAACACTGTTTCCATGAACAAAATGGGGTAAAAATCCTTCAAAGTCACTCTGTGTCTAAGGAAGTGTGCAAACTGCGGAAGTCCCAAAACTTGAAAGTTTAAACACATCCCTTTGAAGCTGAAATGTCTCAAAAGTATCCCCCAGGTACATATACAACAGTATATGCATTATTAATTTTGTATTACTCTGATTCACAGGAGAATTGCAAGTTACACTCACTGCAATTTTGCAAGCAAATTACTTTCCCTGAGAAACAGTGAAAATCCCACTCACAGTATTAGAACTGAACACTTTTCTCATGCTATATATATTAAAAAAGAAATCCCCAGCATCTTTTAGGTCCTCTCTATCCAATCCCACGTCTTTCCATCAAGGCTGATGCACTCTAAAATCTGTTTCCTTCCTTCTTAATACCTCCATCAGCAATTAAGTTCCCTACTAGTTTGCTATTACTGGCAAAGGTTGAGGTGCAGGAAGGGCTTCAGCCAGGCTCCAGGAGAGATCATTAACTCCTTCCAGCACAGGGCCCAGTCTGTCAGGAGTACAGACAGCTCCATAGTAGACGTGTACAAGATGAGGAAGAGATGCATTGTTGAAAATACTTCATCAAGCTGAACACCAAATTGAACATTCTGTCATTGTATACCAAGGTCTGTGGTGACAGGAATTAGGTTTGGTCATTTCAACCATCACCAGAAAATAGCCAGAAAGACTAGCCACAGCTAGATTTTATAACTAGCCATAGAAAGCCCTTCAGCAAGATAAAGACTTGATGCTGATGCAAAGCTACGTCTATATTTTTGAGTAAGTTAGTACTTAGTAGTTTACTACAGCCCATAAAACCCATAAAAACCCATACAACCCATAGCTTCCTATTTTCAAATCCTTTTCTGGCATTATCTTAAAAGCTTTATTTAAGACATATTAATCCTCATCAATTTGAATGAGCTCATTTTAGTAGTATAATACATAAAATGCAACATGACAAAACTTGCAAACACACCAGCACTTACTGGTCAAAACCAGACTTATATTTAACTGAATTATGCTAAGGCTCCTCAGGTAGATATCTGTATTGAGGAAATTGCAAAGTCTCGGAGCAATAGTTCAGCCACACATAAAGCGAGCTGGGGCACAGGCTACGCTGTTGGCTTTCCAAAAAAATCTGCAAGGAAGTAAGCACCTGTGTGACTGGCATTTGTGAAGGATGTAAAATTATGCACTTCCTATGCACATGGCAGGTCCAAAATCTGGGTCACCAGACACTGAATAAAATCAGCTTGAGGAATAAGTCAATGAAGAGATGACAGGAATAAGAACTGGCTTTTCTGAATTTAACTGATGTAAGAGTGCACAAGGATAAGCTGTTCATACGAAGAGAAGGCTAAATTTAAATGAGACATAATATCACAAACTGCATGAAACATCTATTAAGTACACTATTCTGATGAGGATGCAGCAGATGATTTCCCTATTTTAAAAGCTTTAATGTATTTTGAAACTTGTTTCCTAAACACTGGGACAATTTCAAGCTCTTTGGTAATGCTTGGGAAATTGGAGAGAGCTATTTCAGAACAATTCACACAGGTTACTAGGTAGGTTAAAGATTCACTTGGCAGTTGCCCATTTGGAAATCACTGCAAGAATTGAGTCAGAAGCTGATGCATGAACACTTAAAAGATCAAGATAACCTGATTTGCAGACACATATTTCATGACAAACTTAATCAGCACTGAACCTAAAAGATTTTTTCACAACAAAAAAATGCAGTGCAGGTATGATTACCCACAAGCAGTTTCAGGTTTTATAAAAACTTGAGAATACGTTGAAACTTGCAGCAATGCAAGTGAATCCTTTTAAAATACTTTTGCTACCAATGGCAAATCTGACTGATCAGGCTACAGAAAAATCAGAACTGCAGTTCTTCTGCTGAATGCCAGATTAACACTCTTCTTATGACCTTTTGACTCTATATAATTGACTAGCAATAAAAAAAAAAATTGCTCCTTCATAGCAATATATATCACATAGACAGTTATGTTATCTGATTGTTGTCTTTCAACTTAAATACTTGGAATACCATCAAATCCTGCACCAAGTAACAAAATCTGCAACTGACACTACAAGCAAGCCTCTGTTTTTTTAGGCTACACTGGTTCACAGTGAGCAGGCCATTCTCCTTACTCCGTAACAACCCAGATACAAAATAGAAGTTAGCTATTATAATATAGATAAACTGATATATAACTATATGTGCTGGTTTGGGCTTGGCTGGAGTTAATTTTCTTCACAGTGGCTGGCATGGGGCTGTGTTTTGGATTTGTGCTGAACACAGGGTTGATAGCACAGAGATGTTGTCATTGCTGAGCAGGGCTTACACAGAGCCAAGGCCTTTTCATGCTGCCATGCTGGTGAGGAGGCTGGGGGGAGACACAGCCAGGACAGGGGACCCCAAGTGACCAAAGGGATGTTCCAGACCAGATGGCACCACGCCCAGAACATGAAGTGGGGGAACAAGGAGGAAGGGAGGAGACATTTGGATTGATGACATTTGTCTTCCAAAGTAACCACTACTCATGATGGGGTCCTGCTGTCCTGGACATGGCTTGAACACCTGTCTGTCCAGGGGATGCAGTGAATTCATTCCTTGCTTTGCTTGTGTGTGCAGCCTTTGCTTCCCCTATTAAACTGTCTTTATCTCAACCCACGAGTTTTCCAGCTTCTACCCTTCTGATTCTCTCCCCCATGCTGCAGGTGGGGGAGTGAATGAGCAGCTGGGTGGGTTTGGCTGCTGGCTGGGGTCAAATCACAACAATATACATGAAAGTACAGTCTGTGACCTGATCCAAAAGAGACCACAGCTATCAGACGAGGAATTTCCAGTTCTTTTGGGCTACTTTGTAACTTTGAAAGGGAACCAGGAATGAAACATGTTAACTTGAAAGTTGAGAAGGGCTTGAAGACAGACCATTAATAGAGACCACTGATTTTCAAACCAATAACCTACAATTCTGTAAAAGAAAAAAAGTACAATTTGAAATCAAAATATGTGATCAAACCATTAAAATTCTGATTTATGGCACTGGCTGATGATCTCAGAGTACACTTACTCTATATTTAAAACAAGACTAAGCTATAGACAAAAATGCGAATTGCTGGCTCATACTCCAAAACCAAAATAAGACACAGAAAAATTACTTTAGACAATCCTACCAGACAAGTAAGACCACAGGGCAAAAATGAGGGCAACCACATTTTGTTATTGGATAACCACATCACAAATCCCAACAGACCATAGGCAAGTACTCAGAAAAAGTATTTCCCTGCCTACAATTGTGTTAATGCTGTACCATCTTCCCAAGTTTTGAGATTTCATTCATACTGCCTATGTTAGTTACTAACTGTTGTGCTGAAAACACAGAATCACATAGCTAAATCACGCCTGCTAGTAACTGTAATGCAGACTTTCAGTAAAACTGAAGCTACATAACATTTAGGCACTTTGCTCATTTTGCTTTGGACAGGCCCTTTCAATGAATACAAGAATATCTCCAAAATACAAATTACAGACCCCAGTCCAGGCAAAGCACCTGTAGTTGCAACGTGTACCACAACACAGTAAAAGCAGCAGAATCAGACTCTCACTCCATATTTCTAACTCTGAATTTTCTTAGAGACGTTGATCAGTAAAGGACGTAACAGTCTTGCTTATTTTTCTAATGATGCCTTACTAAAGTGTAGCTTTTACCTTTGGCTTCTCTCAACCCAAGGACAGAAGTACAGGATGAACAGCTATCAATTGGTTCTAACACTTCAGCCAAACTCATTTATGACGTCCAACCTCCAAACTCTGTTTAACCTAAATGAGAAAAATGCAGCACTATACAGAAATTATTTTGCTCTGCAGTCTCACCTCAGTGCTGCTTTTACCAGTGCAATGCAGTCCTAGACCAGTGGAGGTGACTGCAGCATACTGCAGCATCAGACAGAAATGCATCGACTGAACGGCCCTTGTGGGTGTGATTGCTGCAGCCAGAGACAACAGGCCAGTGAAACGTCTTCACAGGAGGCTCTCTAAGAACTTTGCAAAGAAGTTTCATGGCCAGCACAACTCAGAGCAACCTAGAAGATGCTCTAACATCTACCAGGCAACAGCCTGGTGATGACAGATTTCAGGAAGAGAGAATTTGATTAAAAGCATTTTTACACCGACTTTTGAGGAGCACTTTCCAAGCTGTGACTGTGGGTTAAAGCTACAGAGTACATTCCACTTACAGATACATCAATAGGCATAGCACCTCCTTATCAACTTCACCTTAGCTACAAAATTTCCATTACCAAATCTCCCATAGTTTTTATATTTAATTTTACTTCTGTATTTTTGTTCAGTCAACGAATTGTGGGCATGGAGGTACTCCACTGACAGGCTGTGCATGGCAATCACAGAACACTGCAAACTTAGTGATGCAAAGGTCACAAGATGAAGTGTTTAGATGAAGTCTACCATATGCTTATGAAATATATTGCCAAGCTAGAGCTTAAGAGTTAATTCATTTATTTTTTTAAAAACCTTTGAAATATTACACATTACTACAGACTCAAAAAAACTCTTATCTACAGTATACAGGGCACTGGCAGAACAACTCCTACTCTGTTGAGTTCCACTTTGACCTATTTCAACCAACCATAAACTATTAGATAAGGTCAATTATTTTCTTCTGAAGAGAATTTATCTTACTAGCTACCACAGCATGTCCAACTGACTATTCAAGAAGTGTTAAAATACAGAGTTCGGTGAGGGCCTTATTTTTGTTAATAACTTTCTGATTTTTTTGTTGTTGTTGTTGGGAGGATTATGGGAATTGCCTTTCTTTCTGTCTTCTTCCATTTCCTTTCTAAAGATTAGAAATGTGATAGCTCTCCCTGAGAGAAGCTCAAAAGTATGTATGAAACATGAATTATACGATATTAACATGTTATATAAAAAAGTGAGAGTGATGAGCCTTTAACAAGTTGTGTCATTAATCTCATTGTGCTAGCCATTAAAGCCAAAAAGATGTTGATAGAAGTTTCATAGAGTCTGATGAAAAAAAAATTAATCCTGGCTTGCAATATACACAGTCTGCCTATTTAATGAAAGGCATGCTGGCTTAAGTCTCATTTATAATGATTCAGCATGTGTTACTGAATTTAGAGATGCAAGTAAAATAGCAGCAAATTTAAATCAATAAATTCATCCAGTTAAAATCTATAAAGAAAATTAATTTAATCCAATACAATCTCTTCATTTCTTGAGATGCAGAGCAATCTTTAGGAGCTTACTCTCCCAAACAGTAAATAATCCCAACTGCACTAGCTGTACATTGATTCCTCCTATAAAGGACCTGCATTTCACATTCCTCTTTATGGGTAGATCTCAGCACCAGAAAATCACCTGCACGATCAGTCTGTATGTTGTTCCTTACCTATAAATTTTACACTAAACCCTTATATATCAATAAATGCTATTATTTTTTCTATAATAAGAACAAGTGCTGCCACTCTTGTAGCAGGGTAAGAAACAGCACCCTAGCAGGGACAGCTGTACCCAACCAGCAAGCAAAACACTGAAGAAAAACAGGAGCAAAAATGTGTTTCCATGGAATCTACATACGGCCCACAAGGAAAAAGTACACATCCTTCGGGAAGCATGGATGCACTAGGAAGACATCAGTATCTTGATATTAACAATTAAGGATAAGTCAGATCTTGCATATCCTACAATCGTCAGCATTTAATATTACCTCATGCTACTTATCCGAACCACTCACCTCAAGTCCCTTCTTTTGTTCTGCTATTTAAGTAGGTATGTTGGTACTTTATTTCATGTGGCAATGCTATAAATATTCTCCCAGCATTACAAACCAGAGATTACAAAAATATTCCATTTCACATAATGAAATTAACATAATTTCAGCCATTACGTGAGACAACTGGCTTCAATAGCTTCTGTGACTGGAAATCAATGGATCACTTCATGTTGTAGCCTTATGCAATTGCACATAGAATTACTCAACTCATTTCTTTGATTTATATTGTTTAGCAAGCAAAACCTAGATCTCAGGCAGAAAATAATGCTCCATTTTACATTCATGCTTCTGTTCATTGAAATAGATCTTGTAATTAGATGTGGGATTTTAGACTTTTCAGTTTCACACAGCAATTCACAAATCGTAACAGACAGAACTGAGCAGACAGCTCAAGTTTTGGTTTTAAACACTGGTGTTCTTAGGGAGTAGAAGCATATTTCTGTGGTGTTCGCTGGACTTCTTTCAAAACACTCAGCCAGGTGTAACCACTCTTTAACCTCATTTTTTTTAATTTGTAATTGAACACTAGAGGTTAAATCAGACCAACATGCACTTTTTTCCTAAAAATCCTGGAAGTCAGCAACGCAAAATTCCCCTACTGGAAAGTCAGTGACAGGACAGGAACAGGCAAAAAAATAAGAAATTAAGTTTTAGTATTTATAAAAACATTAGCAAATTTTAAATGCTTAATATGAATGAGAGATTAATATAGTCCCTTCCCCATCCACACCTGTGGTTCCCAAACATGCCACCTTCTGCTGTGTAGCCTAATTCTCTGTTTGTCCTTTCCACAGAATACTCCAATATAAGCTCTGTACTGGAGATGGCACCAAAACTGCAATTATATTTAATATTTTGGCGTGGTTTTTTGCAGACATCAGCTTCAACCTGCCTAGGCTTGTAAAGTGAAACATGGTTAAACTGCCTCCAGGGACAACTCAAGCCTGAAAGCATCCCAGCTGCTTTCTCTCAGCCTAAGCCCACAGACTCTCACAGGTGAGGCTCCTTGTGATGCCAAGCTTCAGCATCTGCACACTGTATTCCCAATAGCAGCTGTGTTTAAGGAACATAAGGGGAGATCAGAGTGCAGTTTGCTCCAAGCTGACCTCCAAGACCAGACTGATCCAGCAAGCAGTCCCTGTGTGATATCTGGACGACCCCACTACACTCCCCATCGGGGTTCTCACAGGATTGGTTAGCCCCAGCCTCGCACAAATGCCCAGACTGCCACCTCCCACACAGCTTTGGAGGATCCAGTGGAGACACACACAGCCAACCTCAAAGTCAATTGCTGTGATGTGCAAAATGGCCCATTTGGCATGCAACAGAAACTTCTCTTCCACCAGTTCTCAGCACTAGGTTCCTCACCCATGTACCCCACGTTCACCTTCTTCCCAGCCCTGTCCACACTCTCCAGGAGGCATCATTCCCACTCCAGGAAAAGCCAGCAGCACCACGCACACCGCTTTGCAGCACACTGCCACACAAACTGCCTTTCCCAGTTTACTGCACACAGGCTCACTGTATCTTCTCAAAAAGATAACAATCAAATTCACAGTTCTCTCTCCCCTGTTTGGCTACTGCCTATGCTTTTTTACTCCTTTCAGACATCTTTAATCAGGGAAGCATCAGCAAAGCTCCATGATGAAGACCCCCTTTCCCCTTGCGTTTCCTCTATAACCCAATTCACTCACCACAGGCCCTGCCCTTATCTCCCCAGCTCTAAGTGAAAGGCACTTCGACGTTCGCCTCTACCAGGAAAGGTTATGCAAAACCTTTTCTTCAACAAGCAGGCTAGGCCATTTGGCAGTATGTGGAATTGGAGAAAAAGACAGAAAACCAAAGCACTGAAGTCATGGCATAGCAGAAATGCTCAAAACACTGTCGCATTCCCAAGGAAACTGACCAGGGTAGTAGATTTCAGACCTCACCATTAGAGGTTGCATAGTGGAGCACTGCAACACCCACCCATGATACGGTTTCAGCCCCGTTCTCAGCACAGAACCGGGGGTACCGGCACACCCAGGGAGCTGACTCGTGTCCAAGTGCGGGGCAGCAAAGGCCGGCACTGGGTTACGGCGGGCGCCCCAAGACCGGCCACCCGCACCGGGCCCAGGGCCGGCGCCCCGTCCCGAGGCCGCACTCCAGCCCCGCCGGAGCCGGGCCGTGACCGGTTGCTTCCCTGGTAGACAATGCCAGGGAGCGGCCAGCCTGGAGCCGGGACACGGCCGCCGTCTCCGCTCGGCCCCCATTCCCTGTCAGCGCCCCGGCACGGCGTGACAGCCCCGCTCCCTGCCCGCGCCGCACCGGCCCCTTCCCTCCGCCCCGCCGCGCCCGGGGCCGGGGGCGACGGCCGGGCCCCNGAGGAGCGGCTACGGAGCCGGGCGGGGGCCGCGGGAGCGGTCGGGGAGGGTTTCCCGGTGCGCCCGGGGCGCGGGGCGGCGCGGAGGAGCGAGGAACCGGGACAGGTGAGGAGGCGCAGGTCGCGCCGGGCCGCGCCCCCGGGGTTCGCACCAGCTCGGCAGTGCCCCGCAGCCCGTGTCAGGGGAAGGGCTGCGCCGGGGACGCCAGGGGCGCCCGGCAAAGCCCCTCTGTCCCCATGGCATCTCCGGGCGCTGGTGTCTTATAGAGACCGCGGGCAGCTGCATCTGCCCGGCGCCAGCCGGTGCGACCCGCTCAGCGCACTGAGACAAACGAGGGACGCGCAAAATGCGGCCCCTCTCCCGGACGTACCGGCTGCCCACCCCGGTGCGCTGCGCTGCACAGACGCCTTGAAGGCTTATAGGGTTCAACACGGCCTTTTCCACTGAGCTAGTTCTGGTTCGTTTCATGGCGTGGTCTTGTTTTATAATTATCATAATGTATTTGGTTTGTTTTGATTTGACCACTCCCGCACACGCGGCCCGTGCCCGTCCAGGCAGGAAGGCACCGACCCCTGAGTCCGAGGCTCTGCGGGGGTTTCTGCATTCAGGTTATGTCACTGACTTCATTCCTTGCATTCTTTACGTGATAGAAACTTGGGGGTCGGGTTAAAAATATAACAGAACCAAGCCAAAACAAAAAAGTGCACCTTTACGTGCAGTGGCTTGCTGTGTTTCACTAGAAACTAACATACTGTTTCCTAGTGCTTTGTACAGCTTCATGTGTCAATGAAGGAGGAATAACCTATTTTCTATTTAAATTTTACACTTTGTGGCCTGTGGCCAGGGATTAGCTAATCCTCGGGTTTTGCATGCTCAGGAGACAGGATGCACCTGCTTTCTGGGCAAAGTTATCCTCACACAAGTGGGAAGCTCGCATTAAGAAATAGGCCAGATATGTAAAACTTCAGGGTGATGTGTAGCTACTTTTTCCCGTAAGGAACTGACAGCATTTGAAAAATGTGAGTGCATCAAGTGTCAATTGCATTTGACACCCTTCCAGTTACTGTTATCAAGCTCATCATCTCTCCTGCTCTGGTGCAACTACACCTGTACACGAGTTAATAAATGGCACCGAAGATGGTGCACATCTTGTCTATGCTTGTGCCTTTATTATATTCAGTGTTATATCAGATGAATTTATTAATGACACCTACTAAATCAACAAGGACTATTCTAAATGTAGATGAATGCTTACAAAGTGCATGATGCAAAAAAAAAAAAAAAAGGAAGAATCCTACCACTTGTAGCATTTCCTTCAAGAAATCACTCAAATGCAGTAACTATCTTCCCACATTCCTTTTTTTTCCCACCACCAAAATACTGAAAATACTGATTGACACATTTTTCAGGGTAAATTTAATTTTCTTTTTTTAGCTTGATCGTTACTGCAACCTGACACCTACAGTGCCAGGCAGGCTATTTTTAAAACTCTTCTACAAATACTGACAACATACCTAGACAAATTACATTGTAATCTTTTATGTATTACTTTTTTTAAGGATGAATATGCAGGGGAATTTTTTCAGTTATACTTTTACCATTAGACAGTTTCCATAAACTGCAAATGAAAAAAAATTTAAATGTTCAGATATTTCAAAATATCAACAGTAAAACCTTAAGTAGTTGTCTCTTTGGTGATTAAAATAAAAGTTGCATTTATTAAAAATTTAAGAATAATAAGCAGTTAATTCTTTAAAAATGTAGCTGTAAACTTCAAACTAAAAACACTGCTACACAAAAGACAAAATTTCCCTTTGTTTTCATTTTTAAGAGCATGTTCTTTTTTCGTAAATCTGCAACCAGCCATCAGTAACAGATCGCTTTGTCCTGGTGAAAAGAAAGAGCAGAGTAGGTGACCTTGGTTTGTATTTTTTCACTTAGGGCCAATCACATTGAAATTAAACTCAACTTTCCTGTAGGCTTCAGGGTCAGGAAAACAAAGTTTCTAATATAATGTGCTGACTGAAAGAACGGCTATAGAATGGAACACATCCGTCAAGAAGAGTATAATATTATCAAAAAGAAGCATACCTTAGGGTGGTTCCAAGAGGCAGCTCAAAGGACTGGATCTCAGCAAGGGCATTTTCATATATCTGATCTTTATTTTCTTCTAGATACAGTTCTGACAGATTTGACTTGCTTTTCTTTGCCATAGAGTAGCATAAAACTAATCTAACTTTAGGAGAGGACTTTTATTCTGATTATTATAGTTGACTAAGTGACTCTGTAGTCAGCAAAACCAGGCATAAAAAAAAAAAGATCCTGTGCTAACCTCGTGACTCCTGAGGACTTTGTGTCCAAGAATGGTGCACAGCTGCTGTTTTCCTGTCTGCTGGTAACATTTGCCTTGTATGCAGTACCCAGGCCTGCACAGTCTTTTGTGTGTGTGTGTGTCCAATATATTTATCTTACCAACAAATTTACTGCCAAAATAATATTTTTACATCCTTGAAATAGCTCATTATTAATAAATATTAAACCTGAAATTTAGTAATTTTGAAAAAAGAACTTAAAGGAATTTCAGACACTAGACATCAGTGCCTAATTTCTCTGTTAAGTTTTATGAGATTAAAACTATTCTGTAAAAAAATTCTATTTTCCGTTTGCTGTATAAAAAGCTTGCACACAAGGACTTCACTGGATTTATGAAAGGTTTATGGATCTTGTAAAGCAGATTAGAAAAACAGAAACATTTATGTTCTCAATGTTTTCAGCATTAGTAGTTGCTACTTATAATACCAAATTGCAAAAAATGCTCTTTGATAACTGTGGGTTTTATGTGTGTGAGCATTAAAAAAGATGTTACTAATTTATTATCTGCATGGAAAAAAATGGATAAACAAATGCTGAGTGCAATGCTGCTGTCACATCATTGTCATGATGATGGCAAAGAAAACACTTTACACAACTGCCATGAATTACTTCAATTCAGGCAGTTATTTCAATCATGAGATTGGAGTTTAGATCTTTCAGTTTAAACAACTTTTTAGAAGCCTAATTCAATATTATTTGGATTATCAAACGTAATATATTTTGGTTTTTTAAATATTTAATGAATTTTAATCAAAATTTGGCTCCTAATCTCAGTACTGCTCCTGGCAAAATTGATGAGTCTAGACACTCGTGGTGCAGTCAACAGTTAAATGCAGGGAAACAGAGATTACTCACTTTTGAGCAGGGTGATACAAAGTTTATTCACTTCTCTGTGGCAAATGGGAACACTGAGGAGATGAGTTCACATCCGTAGCAGTGGGAAAGAACACTAAAGACTGCAGTGAGTTAAGGCTACGTACAAATTTGCAATGTGTTTCCTTGAACAAGCTGCTTTAATCACCAGTTTATTTTTCAACGAAAAGTAAGCAATTGCTCGGTTAGCATTACTATGCAATACATTTCCTGCTTTCATGTTCTTCATGAAGTTGAAATTTTTACACTTTTCACCAGAAATGGGAGCCTGTGATTGACCCATCCTGCCACTGGATGTCACACAAACGCAGACGAATGGATGGATATTGTAACTACTCATTCTAGTCTTAACAGTCACTGGATTCAGTATTAATTTGACAATTATGAGGTGACACTGTGAAAGTAAACTGCAAATATTATAATAAGCTTAAGTGTATTCGTGTGATAGAAGAAAGTACATCTACTGCCACTGTGGCAGAGCAGAGGCTGGGCAGGTAAATCAGAGATGCCTCAGACATCTACACGCAGCCATCACACACTGGCTGGCAATAAAAATAGAATGCAGTGATGGAAGCATGACTATTTATACAAAATGCTTTTATGAATATATTTATATGATTTCAAATGAGTTAGATTCTTACAGAGGCTTTGGGTAAACTTTCTTCCTTCTTTCCCAAAAAATTTAAACAGTAGATTGCTTTAGGAAATCAACCAACCAAAATAAACAGGACTCCGACTCTGTTGTGCAAATGTTTTTGTTGGTATCACAGCTGCCTGGAAATAAATATGTTTAATAACAAAGCAAAACCATGTAAAAAGAAGCAAACAATTACAAAGGTGAATGACCAAGAAATTGGCAGATGTTACAGTCTCTTCGGTTGTGGCAGTGGGTGTGGAAGTGCCTTGGTTCTCTGTATAGGATCAGACCAAATTGCACCAGGCCCAGCTGCTCAGCTCTCCAGTGCTTTACACCCTCACTGAACCAGTGTAAGACCATGACATCCGGAGGAGGATCCAAGGTACAGTGATGGATCTGTATCTGATCCACGGGCAGTACCTTAACACCTGCCAAAAGCCCTTTATGCACAATGACCCTGCTTCTACCCTCTGCGGTCTGTCCAACCTGTGCTCCCCTTCCCCACTTCTGTCTTCTGCTCCTCCCCACCGTAATTCCAGTGCTGATTAGATGTGCCCAACATCTACATCTTTCAGTCATACAGGAGCTTTTCCTTTTTCCAGCTGGGCTCAGGGCCACTCTTGAGAGGCTTTAGGGAACTGCCTAGTTCAAGGAAATAAAGTTTTTTTGTAAAAAGACAAAGGGACAAATTCAGTATGGGCACATGACATCAGCTTCTGGCAGAAGAGTGTATCTTTGCTTCACAACTATACATAACATACTTGGAGGCTGCAACTAAATAGATTGTCAGCAAAGACAATGCTAAGTTTTTTGGTTGGTTTGTTGTTTGGGTTTTTTTTAATTTATGGTACTCCCCATGCAGAAAAGGAGAGTAGAAGTTATCATTTCTGAGGTATCATACTTGCACTAGTACAGATTTAACTAGATCAAGAAACCTGAGAAGGTATTAATCTTCTAGAAGTCCCTGGCAGAAAAAGAGAAGATATTTTCTGCGCTGGTTAAACTCACGTTATTTCTGTGAAGGAAATATTTCATTATTTGGACAGACAGAAACCTCAGGCCCTGTAAGTTATGAAGACAGCTGCTGCCATCTTTCCAATCATGCTGAGCTTTTCATTTAAAAAATTATCCAAAGCACCTATTTCTTGTTGAAGGTGTAAAAACAGTTCACAACTCAGAAGAGGGCAAGAGGGGAAATAGAGGCAAATTATCAACAAGATTGTGAAACAGGATGCAGAGGCTTATCTAGAGCAAACCCACTTTCACCACGTCCTTTCTCCCTTTCCTCCCCTAAATCCTATTCTTCCCCAACCCTAATGGGATACCAGAGGGCCAAGAACTGCTGGTTTAAATCTTGCCTGCCTGTGCTGATACTTTAAAAACACTTTTTACCCACATGATCATTACAAAAAGTGTAATGTGCTGTAGAATAGAGTCCCTACTAGGTATGCAATTCCAGTGTAGATTACTTCCTTTTTTTAAAATTGCCAGTGCACAATTAGCAGTCTTGAGTCTGTTTAATTTTCTTTCCCAGTTGGATTGGAATCCATATTGAATGATTCATGGAAAAGAGAGAATGGGGAAAATGTCCACCCTCAGATGGAATTACTATAGATAATTTTCACATGCAATGCCATCCATAACAAATTACTTCATTGGTCATTGCCCCGATATCTCCTCTTTACATCCCTCCACAAGGACAACAATGCTGTTAGTCATTTCCTTGGCATCTCCTGCTCTGCTGCTGCCTTCTTTCCTGGGCTCATCCCCAAACTGGACCCTTGCAAACTAGCTCATTCTCCCTAGAAGCTGAGCTGGCTGCTCCCATTCCCCTTGTGCCTGTTTTTCTGATGGCCAGACCCATTTCTGCTTCTCAGATGAAGCATGGTGGCAACGACCCTTTCAAATGGTTCTTGGGGGAAACAGGCAGATAAGGAGATGATAGAATTACCATTATCAGCAGGGAAATTACTTTTTTTTATTTCAGAGCATTTAAGTGAAATATGCTTTCTGAATAGTAGTCAAAATCATAAATACATTCGTTTTTTGTTTTAATTACAGTGTATTTAAGAATTGGACAGTGTATATAACAATCTTCACCAAAATACTGAATGAACAATGTTCTAGTTCACATTTACACCTGGGGGTTTTTTTTATAGTAAATTGTCAGAAGAGCACATTATTCCCATTAGGAGGGCAGTCCATCACTAACTGCTTTTGACATTTCACTGACATCTTACAAGTTCCTGAAAATATCTGGAGAGACCCTCAGCTGGTGCTGATGTTATCTTTGTAAGAGTCAATAAAGGCATCGAAACTACTGGTTGAACAGAGGCACTTCTGTCTGACTGCAGTGGGAAGGAGAGGAGAGTCACTCGTTATATGTGTTTATATAATGCTTGGTGACATTGAAGAACAAGTACTATTTCATTTTCATTGCTGCATACAAACCATATTTTTTAGCACAGCATTTGAATTCCCTATTTGAAGGAGACACTTTTATAATATTGAGTAATAGCCTACAAAGTAGCACCTTTATCATTCTACAGAACAAAACACTGATGCAGAAAAACATTTTCTCTCTGCTTACGAGTGCTTTTAAGGAACAGGCGTCGACCAAAACCCTGAGTCAAGGACGTGCCCTGGGAGCCTGAGGGCTTTGCTTCTTTGTAGGCAATGAGGAGCTCTGTTACAGATACTGTTCTGGAGGACATCACTTTCCTTGAACAGGAAGGCTTTCTTTTGCTCCACACTTTTAAGAGCATCCAGTCTTAGATGGCCACAGAGTTTATACTCCTTATGTTACCCAGGAGAACTTTCTTGAGAAAAACAGCCCCTGTTCTAGTTTGGGGTATGAATGAGTCAGAAATTAAAATTACTTTTGAGGTTAGGATGAGTGCATGATGGACATCTGACTGGTGATGGCCAAGTGATCCCAGCTTGATGAGTTGTTCTCTCAGCTGAGCCACCGTGAATGACAGACATGGTGCCCACTCTGAGTCTATTCTCACTGCAAACTGAAATGCTTTAATTGAAACTACTACGAACAAGCCACTCAGAAGTTTGATCATTTTTATCATGCCCTATATTCTTTTAATACTTTGGGGAAAAAAAAAAAAAACAACCTTGTTTGAATATAGGCTTGAATCACCTTAGCTAACAATTAATTAAACTAAATATCTCCATAGGCATTTTCAGTCTCTCAGGTTCTTATTTCAGTTTAGTTAGAACTCCACCTAATTGATTTAAGTGAAATAACTCTGCCTTAGAAAGGAATATAATCAGATAGTTTTTTGCACCAGTTCTGTGCAGGTCAGGGTTATGATTCTCCACTCATGTTTCTCTGAAGTTTGTAAGAGGGAATAGTTAACATTAGGTTACCACCACGTGATGGTTGGTATTTTAATTGTCCTACTAGTCAGATCTGGCCAGAGGAAATCTTCAGTATTCATTTTGCTGAAGAGTGTATGCCTAACTATTTAGTAGTGTTAACAGCTATCAGGAAATTTAAAGGAAGTACCTTGAATATCTGCTGCGTAGATAGCTGGGTCTCAATACTGTGAAAGAAAAAAAAACCCAGCCAAGCAAACGACACTGCCAAATAGTACTATACTTCAAGAGAAAATCTCTTTTCCAGTAAATGAGTACAAGAATCATTATTTAAAGTATCACACCACGCTAGCTGCTTTTTTGTATTATTTCCTTGCTATATTCAATTAACATGGCATGTTAGACCTTGTAAATCAACACTATTAGCTTTGAAAGGAGCTGCTTGTTTTTTGAGAACATTCCAGGCCACAAACACTTTTTCCAGTGAAAACTGAACAATTACAATAAGACTCTGTTTTGGTACGAAAATAGGAAATGATGCTAAACAAAAGGGAATGTTTATTTAGAAATTCCAAGGCCATTAATTTATATTAAGAAACTGTTTGTGCTCAGAGACTATAATCAAAAGGTGATGTGAATCATTGATGACAAAAGGACTTTATAGATAAGGAGCAACTGCAGTGCTGGGTGATTGTATTATATATTAACAACTTTCATGAGCAACTTTTGCTGATTCATTTGGCAGGAAGTGAGCTGCCAAGAGAGATTTCTAGGGGAGGAACAATCAACAATATTTTCATATAAAATAACCTCCAGTTACTGTATTGTTCTCACAACATTTGATAATGAATGTTTTCCTGTTCAAGAAAAAAAATGCATAAATCATAAAAACAAAGGCAAATCTGGTTTAGTGTTACACTGCTATAAATACACACACAGTCAAGCTAAGTAAGGGCAGGGTCTGATCAATTAAAAAACTGGGAAACTGGTAAATACTCCTTGTGAAATTGCTGCACAGCTTGGAATTAAAGATATAGTAAATGCTATTCTTTTTGGAGGAAAAAAAGTCACACCTTTATCTTTCTTCTTGGTTTGGAAGCTCATTGGCCATGGCACGCCTGGGATTTTATCCAAAAAGCAGTGCTTGGTTTCCATTCATGAGAGCAGGGCCTCCACAGACACCAGTACTGAGCCACCCTGGGGGCTAACACCATGCTGGGAGGCTGCTACAGATGATAGGAGAGTTCCATGCTTTGAAAATTGAAGCTGAATCACTGCAGGCAGACCCGACACAGCAGCACACCCACAGCCCAGGACATGAATGTCACCAGGCCAGCCCCAGCAGCACGCTCCGGAGCTGCCCATGGCGCGGGGACAGCTTGGTGCTCCAAGCGAGTCAGCCATGAACAGCACAGCCAAGGATCCCCACTGCCCCACCAAGGCAAGGAGAGCTGGGGGCCTGTGTTGCATAAAGTGCACCAGGGATAGTCCACAGCAAGGGCACATGGTGAGTCTGGGAATCCTCTGCCCTCCGGCCCATGCCAAGGATGCTTTGCCCTCAATGCCAGCAGGCATCACTCAGCTTTCTTAAACCCTTTCATTGCTACCACTGGTACAAATAAAGAAAAAAATACAAATGCCTTCAACTAATCTTAGTTATAACTTGCTGTGTGATGGCACTGCCCAAATGCAGTGAATTTGGGAACACATGGTGGAGGAAAGAGAATAGGAAAGAAAGCACGTACCACGGAGCTTCTGAGAGTAAAAGGTGCTGCAGCATATCTTATAGACCCTTGTAGGTTCTGCTCTGGCTGGACACTGGTTAGATGTTATTCACAACCAGTTGTGTAGTTCTTTAACACAAACTTTCCTATTGTAAGATTTTCTACAGTACTGGTCCTTAAATGCATAGTAACTAACCAGGGGCAGATTAGGAAGCAATCTGTTAGAATGACTAAGAAAAGTTTTAAAGAAATTAAGAAGGAAAAAAAACCAGAAGCCAAGTATGTTGGCAGTTGTGGACTTTCATTCAGCACAGACCTGGCAGAGCTCTGGTTCTTTATCTTCTCTCTCTTTTTTTTTTTTCTTTTTTTTTTTTTTTTTTTTTTTTTTTTTTTTTTTTTTTTTTTTTTTTTTTTTTTTCTTTTATTATGAAACATGTTGCTGTTCCCTGATTCAGGAAATACTAATTAGGCAACTATGGAAAGGAAAGGCAACCCTTGCAAAGGAAAAGTGCTGTGTAATAAGCTGTCATGAAATTCCACTTATTCTACCACAAATGATCACCAGTGAAAATACTGATTATCAAAAACCTGTCATTCAAATATATTCTAAAGTAAGGATTTAGAGGGTTTTTTAAATTAGAATATCTTGAAATGTTGTGTTCCATCAGCGAAATCTATTAGCATAACTGGAGTCTGAAATCAAGATAGAGTTTGTGTACAGTTAATGTAAATTCAGACTTTAGAAAATGGTTTAAAATATCACACATTGATGCCAAATAAATACTCACACTCTCACTTCTGCTGGTTGATCTTATCCTGAGAACACAGATATCACATCTCTCAATAACAATCCATTGTAAGATTTAGGCTGTCCTGATAATGTAGCTCATCTGAGTGACAACTCAACAACAAGAAGCTATAGTCTGCTCATCAAGCACGGCAGCAAAGACGAGATTAAATAATTAATCATGGCAAAACCCAGATAGTGGGAATATCAGAAATTCCTGACTTAAGAATCATTGTTGATAACGTAAAATATTTGAAGCCATTCACATACTGAAACTTATCAAGACAATGAGGATACTATAAAACAAATTCACAAAATTGTAGAACAACAAATTGCATTCTATAATGTACGCAGATTTTGTTAATTTAAAAAATCTATGATTTAAAGTCCAAATGATAATTTAAATTGTATTTCCCCCTTTGCATACAGCAATCTACCTGGGATACTAAGAAGCATCCAAAAAAATTCAGGAAATATTATCTATCCAGTGGAATTAATTAATAACAAATACAGATATTTAACACATCCCATCTCCAATTAACCAGGAAAGCCATTAAAGATATCTGGGTCATGTTAAGAATAGAACAAAAACATTTTTCACATCAGGCTTTACATTAGGAAGCAAGAGGGATGCACTGAAAAGGTTAGAATGGATTAATTCCTCTTTTCATTATCCCAAGAGATACATTTATAAGACAAGCTAATAAAAGGCATACACAAGATACAATTCATGGATAACAGGGTAGTAGTGAACCTTCAGCAGTACTGGGAGGATTCAGATTCACACTGCAAATAGAGATTCTAATAATGTTAGGTAGCAAACAATTATCTCAGAAGAATTGCTACTGATAATTTAAAGGATATTTTTATTTTCTATTCTCTTACTTTATCACTGCTAGATTAAACTTTCCTACAGTTGGATGGTCCTATTATCTATTTCAAAAATTGACAAGCTGAAATAAAGTGTGATTTAATATATTTATATGCTCATATATACACAACTTGTATGTTAGCCGTTACCTGCCACCTTCCTCCCCTGTCTCTCAGTGTAACATAAGCTTTACATTTACAGTTTCCTTTCCCTCTTAAAGACAATGTATTATTTTCAGAGGTTATGAGCCCAACAGTGTAAATTTTCAACTTGAAATGTAGCATATAACATTGTCTCCCATGTCTGCTTCAAAACATTACGGGAAAATTTGCCTGATAGAGACAAAAAGCAGTGAAGGCTTCAGTTTTGGGGGGCTTTTTTAATGTTTTGACTACAAACTTTCAAAAGGCACGAAGGTATTTTCCTTGCCCAAGACAAGCAACCGACAGACTTGGAGCCCACCACAGACCACTGCCCAGGCACAATGGGAAGGAAAATCAGCCTCCCCTCTGAATTTTCCTGTGTGTTTAAATCAGACACTTAGTGATTTTGTTTTAATGTAGGGTTTGGGTTTGAATAGTACTTTAAGCACTGAACTGTCTCCTTAATGTTTGGAGGGGATTAAGTTCAGAGTTCATTGTGTTGTCTGTCATTTTAAAAAGATTAGATAGTTTAGTTCGGCTCCTACTGGCTATGTAAAAGTCTCTGTATTTATTGACTGTCTGGAGTCATTATCAAAGCTTCTAAAACCAATCGACACCTTGTAAACAAAAGTCCCATTATTTTAGTGATCCTGATAAGATTTACATGATATGCACATTTTTGTTATGATCGATTTAACTGTTAGAGATATTCATACTGTAACAGGTTATGTGTGATAAATGATTACCAATTCAATTAGCAAATTAGGCTTTACTTTGGTTTGGAAAACACAAATGAATATAACCCATCCTAGTCTGTGTCAGATACAACTTGTAGTTTTGGGTTCAGATCAGAAAAATTCTGAAAGGTTTCAAATATTTTTCCAGGAGAAAAAGATCCTTTCAAAGGGAGGAAATGATATTTTAAACTTGGGGATCATTCTGGCGACTATTAGTAAACTGAGAAACAATATCATGTGGAAGAGTCTGATGTCCTCAAAGAGTAGATTTTGGTCATGTAGTAGGAAAGCTGTGCACCACAGACTGCTACTACATAATTGTTAAATTGTATGAATTATTTATTTTTCAAATAGCCATACAAAAAGCAAGCTGAATTAAAGATTTCAAATAGTCATTCTCAAGAAATGACTGAAGGGTTTTGGTTGGTTTATAAAGGGGAAAGCTAAATTACAGGATTGTCAATTGAACAATCACATTGTAAATATCACTGACAACCAGTCCCATTTCTGATGCCCCAGGACTTCCATTTGTAAGTCAGATGCTCCAAACACAGCAATAGATTGCAGTCTTTCTGAATGAGAATAATGCATTTCACTGTATTTATTTAGAAGATGGGTTATAAAATCATAAAACATAACTGACAGACTAAGCAAATTCCATTGGATTTGGAAACTTTGGCATAATTTTTACAGCCCTGCTGTCATGGCAATGTTTTTTTCACCATTCATGTATGGAGGTAAGTTAAGGTACTCCAGGAGAGGTAAGAGCATTTTTTTAGGTCTGATGATATAGCTGGTTAAAAAAAGCCAGTTTCTCAATACCCAATTTATGCTGTGCATGTCGTGTAGGGCTCTCACATAAACTGGTTTTACAGAGAGCCTTTTCCTATTGAACTTCAGCTTACATTGTGCAACAAGTCATTTTTTGTGGCGATCCGTCTGCTGAACATTTGTTTGCTGACATTTGATAAATACTTGCTACTTCAGATGTTAATCAAATGGTGTTAATAAATCAAATCAGTTTGTTAAAACCTGGTATGTTGACAGTGCCAAGGTATCCTGTAATCTGTGTCAAAAGGATCAATAGAAGCACATGAAAACATTACCACTGTGGGACAATATTGATTTTTGTCTTAGAAATACTTACTTAGCTCCTGAACAAAATCATTAAAATCAATGAAAAATCTTCCATTGACTTCAATGGGCATTGGGTCAGGCATTTAGACTGACAATTTTTGGTTCAGGTACTGTTTTTAAGTTTGCAGGTGCAGAGCAGAATGGGGACCAGATCCTTAATGGCAAGTTCCAGGCATGCGTGTGATTACAAGAAGTAGCTCCGGGAACAGCTTCATTGCTCAGTTTCTCAGGAAATACAAATTTAGAAGGTTTGCATGATAGGCAAAAATTTAATCTCCCTCCATTATTACTACTTTAGTTAGTGTGAGTTAGTTTTTCAAACTTAAATCATCTTCTTTTTTGTCATGTTTAAATACAATGTTTAAGTAATGCACCTTCCCATTAGAATTATTTCTCAAAGAATTTATGGCCTTCAAGGTAAAGGTCTGTGTAATGGGATTACAACCATAACAACGACACAATAGCATCAGTAAGGGTACTTCAGTTGCATTTACTTTCCCAGTGCTTGAATTTATTGCTATACTGTAAAGTCTCTATTCAGAAAAAAAAATATGTTTAGTTCCATTTACAGAGCTGACTTTGCCTGAGAGAGATTAGAAGTAAAATTATTTGAGATAGAATCAAAGAATTCCATCTTTTTAATTAGTCTGTTAAAGGCAGGAGCACCTAAAACAAATATTTAACTCTGTTGTTGAACACTACTGCCAAAGTCATGGAGAGGAAATTTATAGGGAGCTCTAAAGTCACTTGACAATTATTTCCTTGGGTTATGACTTCTCAAATTGCTGTTTATTGCCAATAGCACTACATTTCAACATAAATAGGATTCATGGGATTAGTGCACTGTCCTGGTAAAGATGTTTAATCTTCACTTTAAATGAAATATGGTAATTGAACCCCTTTCTTCTTGTGCAAGAAGTGCCTTTAAACAATCTTGGCTGTTTTTATACCCACTAATGAATCTCTAGCTAAAATACCTTTTTGGTCAGAAGCCAGGCTTTCCTTGTTACCTGATGTTCTCTGTAAATATAAAGCAGGAGGTGAAGAGGGGGAAGAGGAAGGGAAATGTTCTAATAAGAAAGAAGAACTAACCAATACTGCTTAAAATAATTCATCATCAGTAGGATTAAAAATGAGAGAGGAAAAAATAAACTTTGGCCAATAAATAGCTAGTTCAAATCCAGCCAGTTAAGTGTTTAAAAAAAAAAAAGTAACTCGAACATTCTTGGTTTGTTTTGTTTTAATAAGTTTTAATGACTCACCCCTCTCTTTTTTTTTTTTCCTCATTTTTCCTTTTTGGCAGCTGGACTGAAGCACAGCGTAGTTTAGCAGAGAGACAGAGACAGGATTACCTCTCAGTTTTAGGATGGCCCCTTGCAAGCAGAGTTAGAGAAAGCTCATCATTCACAAAGGGATTTGCTTTGTCAGAGCTGAAACAATTCCAAAACATCCAGAAAAAGAAGGGACTCCATCTCCCTGCCTGCTACTTCAACATTTCTACTGGTTGCAAGACAGCAAGCATTTTAAGATCACTTCAAATAGTTACTTTAAAGATCACTTTAAATCACTCAGATGCTTATTGTTTGGGTCTCTTAAAGTCCCATGCCAATGCCAGTCAACATCTTTGAGAGTCTCAGAACACTTTTTACTGAGCCCTTCAATTCTCCTTCCTTAGCTACAGGGGTCATTGCAGCGCCGTTTGCAGGACGAACATCCCGTACCCGGGCATCCCCAGCACAACCTTTTCACCTCGGTAGGTATCCATTTGGGGGGGCTCTGTGGGCAAATGCCACAACACAGCTCAATCCACGCATCCAGACAATCTCCTGCAGTACTGTATGGCCTCGTTCTTTCTGACCGCTGGGACCGAGCAGTGGCTTCTGCCATGCCCTGAGACATGCCCAGGTTTTGCAGTGAGGAAAACTGGTGGTTACAGGTGACAACTGCCAATAAAACAAAACAGACATCACAAGTCTGTACCCCGTCCTGGTGCTCACCCCACAGGGATGCAGCCAGGCAGATATCATGAGCTCAGACCCAGCTGCACCCAGGACACTGGTGTGATCACTGTCACCCACAAGTACAAATTTTCATAGGATCAGAAAGTCAGAAATCCACCAACAGGCACCATTTCCCCAATAGTGGACTAGGAAGGATTTGCTGAAGATCCACCCTCGTAATCCCTGGCCCTGAATATACCACAAGGTCAAAAACCTTCCCAGGGTCTCAGAACAAATTAACCAGGCTCTCCTCCCTCAAAAGCTTTGCTGAGTCAAGTCATGAAAAAAAAAAAAGAAGAAAATATTTTCTCAGTATTTAAAATCCCCACACCCAACTGTGGGAGATGCCTGTGAGGAAGGAAAGGAAAGAATAAGGAGGGGCACAGCCCTCCCTTTGCTTCGTGGGGAAGCCATACCTCCAAGGTGGCCACCTCATGCTACTCCAGCCTGGAGCAGGTGTGTCTTGGAGCTGGATTTGGGAATTGTGTGGGTTTCCCAGGCTGAAGGACTCGGCAAGAGAGGAAAGGCTCTTCCTGCTGTGTCTCTTCCTAGAAATTCTCATTTTGTACATTAGAACAAGCTCTTGTCTTATGGAAAAAATGAATTTTTTGTCACTTTGTTTTCTATCTTGAGGACAAGGACATAAAGCCTTCTGATTTTATGTGATTGCCAAGAAGCTGCTAAATGACTTCTCACATCTAATGTTTCCAAAAGTTAACATGTAAATTTGTTATGTTATTAGAACTCCAAAGGCAAAGAATCATATTTATCATCTCTCCCTTCTTTCAGAAAATTATCCCATCTACTTTTCCCTTATTTTACCCTTATTTAGAGATTTTGAGACAGTGGAGTTCACTGGTTTGTTCTAGTTAATTCTATTTAGTGTTAATTCTTAAATTTCTTAAGAGGGCAGCATGGAAGCATTTGTTGAATTCAGAAATGCCTGGTTAAGAAAGCAGAAACATCATATTTCTCCTCTCCACCCCCTGTATGTTCCCTTGTGAGAACCCCAACTATATTAACTGTAGCTGTGATCTTCTCTACCAAAACAATGTAGTGACATTTCTGAAAACTGGTGAATGAATTTTAAAATCTGTCCAGGGAACTTCAAAAATGTAGAAATACTTTCCAGATAAAACCTTCAGATTCCATTAGTAATATAACTGGCATCAAATAATCAAATGTATTGAAGCACCTTCCAGTAAAATGAAGATGTACAATTCTCTTCAGGTTAGAAGGTAGTGGCATTTAGAAAACAGGGTGGCTATGTACATAGAGCTGACATCTTTTAGACAACATCAGAACCATTCTGCTCTGCTAAATCCCTTACAGGTAGCACATGAGCATATTTTAATTAAATTGATTTGATGTCATAGTTACACGCAGTTGTGCAAGGGGACACTGCTGGCATCTCATAGCTGAAGGGAAGAAAAGAAAGCCCTATGCTAAATATAATGAAGCATAGCTAAAGGGACCTGGGGGTCCTGGGGGATGGCAAGGGAATATGAGTCAGCAGTGCCCTGGCAGCCAGGAGGGCCACCTGTGTCGGGCCCAGCATCGCCAGCCGGGCAAGGCGGGGGATTGTCCCTCTCTGCCCTGCACTGGGGTGGCCTCACCCAGAGTGCTGGGGACTGTTTTGGGTGATACAGTATAAGAAAGACATAAAGGTATTAGAGAGCACACAAAGGAGGGCAACAAAGATGGTGAAGGGCCTTGAGGGAAAACTGTATGAGGAGTGACTTGGGTCACTTGTTCAGCCTGGAAGAGCCTGTAAGAAAGACCTCATCGCAGTCTACAGTTCCCTGGTGAGGGTAAAACGGAGGTGCAGACACTGATCTCTTCTCTCTGGTGACCAGGACCAGGGAATGGCCTGAAGCCGTGTCAGGGGAGGTTTAGGTTGGATGTTAGGTAAATGTTCTTCACCTAGAAGGTGTTTGGGCACTGGAACAGGCTCCCCAGGGAAGTGGTCACAGCACCAACCCTGACAGAGCTCAGAAAGCTTTAGGACAATCCTCTCAGGCCCCTGGTGTGACTCTTGGGGATGTTCCTGTGCAGGAACAGCAGTTGGACTCAATCTTTGTGGGCCCCTTCCAATTCAGGAGATTTTATGAATCTATGATGATTCCGGCTGGTGTATTTGTATTTACCTTTTGCTAATGGTACAGCAGGCCTGGTGAGATATTCCTTATTGCACTTGCTGGTTAATTTAAGAGTAAATCACTCATTGACTAGTGCCAAGAATTCAGAGTTAAGGATTGAGATGGCATTTATGCAGTTAACCAAGGCTATACACACACACTCAGCCATCAGTTGTTAAAGTGCTGGACACTCCCAATTTCTAGAGATCTAGACAGGCTGTAAAAAAGGGAGTGTTTAGTGGAGTCCTGGTTTTTATAGACTTAGAAGCATCCTACTTGCAAACTGGAAGCAGAGAGATCTACACAAACAGGAGAACCCTCAAAAACCAAACCAACTTCCGAACTCAATTCCTCAAAACAGTTTTACAAGAAGATTTTGAAACAATCATTGGTGTGAAGAACATTTGTATGTCACCCACAAAAACTCTTGTCTAGCATAACCCCCCACATTTTCATAAATCAGACTGTACATAACCATACAGACACAGGTCTTCTATACACAGTTCTCCAGACATGACCTTACTCCAACAAGGACTGCTGCCAAACTCTTAAAGATTGTGGAACTAACTTTGAACTTCTTAATGTTGGTTTATATTCAATATCGAATCCAGTCTTAGGACCTCACCCACTACTTCTGCAATGCAATGCAACCATTCAGAAACATATGTGGCCTATGCAACATATCTCATCATAACCCAAACCAGTTTGCTTAGGTTTTCAAAGGTCTTGTGTCAATTATACAATGTCATAACACCTCAGTAACCAATAACCATATTTGCTTTTGGCAAACATTCATCTAAGAACGACAAGTGTGCCAAGCACTGAAAGCTACATCATCTTACTCCAGCTTACTTAACTTCTGGATTTCTTAGTGCTTCTGAAGTAGCTAGCAACAATTCCAGGTTCCAGGTTTTGCATCTATAACAAAAATACTTAGTTCTAGATGTCCAATTGGCTTCAAGTTCAAAGTAATCTTCCATTCATCCTTAGAATATACTGCAAAGAAAATGCCTTTGACCTCAACTTCAGTCTTTTTATCTAAACTCACATGTGCATACAGATGTTCTTTCTTGTAGATAGTTTTTCAAAGACCACATAATATAAAAGTGGGCAACCTTATGAAAATTTAAAAGTAGAATAGTACAGATTCTGTATCATGGTAATATATTTATACAGGTACATAGCTAGGATTCAAAAGATAGCTTAGTCATTGTCTAATGGTGAAGACAAATGGCTCAATGAGTACAGTAGCACTTAATAAAGAGCTTAGTCATTTGCTTGAGAATAATTTTAAAACTCTGGATTCTTCTTAAGCTCAAGGGAGAAATATGTAAACCATTACACACCAATGTTATAATAAACTTTGATACTTGTCTCTTTTTAACTGCTGAGGCAGCTGTGATGAAATTTTTTCTGGGAATCTAATTACTTGTAAGGCTTTCTTTTGCAGTGTGTTTTGCTGAGTAGTTTGCTGCAGATAGTTTTGTTCGTATGGTTTGCACTTCTAACTAATGGCGTATCCAGGATTAAATGTTTTAATTTTTGTATTTATTTTACCCCTTCCAAAATTTGACTCATGAAATGTAGCAGCATATATTCTAAGTGCTAAGTCATGAAAAGAGGTAATGGGTTAGTAATCTGTTATTCATACCTATCATAAGTTACACCCTTGCCTCCTAGTATCTTTCGACTGAAGAAAGACCATGGAATTTTATGTGGTCTTAATGTAATAGCTGAGGATTCCTGTAGTGCTAAAAAATGCTTGTCAACACCTGGCTCTGTGCTACACTTATTCCATTAATTTTTGTAAATGCAAGTTCTAAAGAGCAAAACTCTTTTATTAAAACTGGCAAGCAGATTGATTCACCATTCCCCAGGATAACAAGCACAGTCTTCAGATCATTGCCTGGAGTCAAGGTTGATGAGAAGTTGTGGCTACCCTTCAGACATCCCACCTTGCAAATGCAGCATTCTCCTGTACATCTGGAATACAGCTCCCTATGTGCAGAACACTCAGACTGGGTCACCAGAAACTGAGTACGCGAAATGACAAGTTGATCTGCAGAGCCAGGATCTCTAATCTTAGGGTCAGATCATCCCTTCCCTGCTTAAACTCAGAGCCAGACATGTAGCTTACAGGTGCACTGCCCAGTAAGTCACACTGCTGAATACAAGCACGAATATACTCATTGCTCAAGATTTGCTAACCTTTAGGTCTTAAAGAAAAAAAAATTACAAATGTCTTACTGAAAACAGCACATCTTCAGTGAATCACTTTAAGAGCCCCGCTGAAAATGGGCTGTGTAGCACAACCCACTCCAGGTCACCTAGCTGGGAGTGACACTGTCACAACATACACACACAGCTGTTTAGGACTGTGATAACATGTCTCCAGAAACATACACAACAGCTTGTTCTCCAGCAGGTTGAAACAAGATAAAAATAATGATTTGGGAAACAAAAACTAATCCTATGTTTATTTAAATGTGACAGCATTTTGTTGTTGTTCTTAAAGAGCCTCTTTGTGCTCACAAACAGCTCCAATCACCACAGCATTGGAGCAGTGTGGAACCACGAATTAACTCCTGGGAATCACAGAATATTCTGAGTTGGAAGGGAGCCGAAAGAATAATTAAGTCCAACTCTTTAGTGAATGGCCTGTGTGTGGATTGAACCTGTGATCTCAGCATTATGAGCACCCTGTTCCAACCAACTTAGTGCACCTTCGAGGGAAGGCGCTAGCAGCTGTTTCACAGATGGGTGCCTGTAGCATAGACTGACTTTACTGAATAACTTATCCAATATCAAACTGCAAATGAGGGGCAAAGCAGAAAATTGAACCCAGATTTTCCAAGTCCTGGCCCAGGATTCTCAGCACAAGAAGACCTATGCTTTCCAAAAGTGGGTGCCCCTGATTCATTTCTGGTGTCAGGTTCTGACAAGGCTGGAAATATTCCAGCAAAAGAAGGAAGTGGAGACAAGTATGAAAAATGAAACAAATACACATGTAACCAAACTTCTTTGGCAACCTTAAGCTTGGTTTAAACTTAGAAAGTTTTTTTCTGGGACAAATTAATCTTTAAATAAAAGTCTATGACTTGTAATCTGGCTTTCCTTTTCAAACCAGGTTAATAACTACCTAAAAATATGAAAGAGAAGAAAGCAATTTAGGAAGTCAGACATTCGAGGTTCAATCTTAACTTACTGCTGAGCATAGTCTTATGGAGCATTGCTGTCCAAAATGCTGGATCTGCTGCCCAGAGCAAAAATTTCCTGACCTCTCCACAAACTGGATCAAGGAATGAGAATGACAGAAAATATATTGGATACTTTTGCTTTTCTTCTTGTTTGTCCCTCTCTTAGCTGGCTGGCTGCTGGGTCAGATATTACTCCCCATGCACAAAGAGCAGCAGAAAATTGTGGCACAAAGACTGAAAGGGGACTGTGCTTTGCCATATCACGTAGTAGCCACAAGTAGCTAATACAACTCCAAACTCCATTAAGTGAGAAAAATTTGGTCCCAGATTAAGGTAGCCATTTCTTTCAGACTGAGATGAAGAAGGGCTTCTCTCCTTTGCTCTTACCTGCCTGAAGCAATTTTCCAGAATGGTACCACCATGACAGTGCAAATGTTGCAGTCTTCTGAGCAGCTATGACTTCTGAGTAATAGAGAAATCCATCTCGGGCAGAGTCATTGACTCAAAACAGACACAAACTGAGGTTGTGGATCCACCATTAGACTGTCTTGTGGGATGAGTTCAGACCTGATCAGGCATGAGAACCATGATCACATACAGCTTGGTAAATCAGTTATATTTAATCTTTTAAAAAGAATCAAACAAAAACAACTTTAACATTTACAGAAAGACTGTGTGCTGTGCTTTATGTTACGGAGCCCTGCATTTCTAATCAGGTGCAAGGTTCCAGGAACCCAAATTTATTATCTACTGGAATCACAGACACAAATTTACACACATTGTATAGAAGCTTGTCTGCATACTCCACTGTAATTGCTTCAGCTTCCAGAAGGCAGCAAATTGCTAAGATAGGTGGTTTTCAGTTTAGCACCAGGTTCCCAACAAGATGAAAACAGCTTGTGGTAAATATAATAGCTAGCAGCCAGAACAATAGCAATTAGGACAACAGCCTAAATCCTGCGGTGGCTCTGGAAAATGTGTGAACGGTCTTGCTAGTGTAGTGATAAGAAGTTTAAATTAACATTCATTAGCATCTCTGGGAGTCCTACAGCAGCCCCAAGCCAAGAAATCATTCAGCTGGTGCTTCTTCCTCCTGGCTAACCCTGGCTGGATTTGAGCAGAGTTTTGAAGTTGACATCACCTTACATGCTTTTCCAAGCAGAGATAAGGGGCTCTGAATCAGAACCAAAACAACCCCAAACTGGATGACACCAGCCTCCCCCCCCCACACCCCCAAAATACAACCCTTCTAAAATTAAAATAAAAATAAATAAATCTTAAAAAAAACACCAAAGGATTTCTGTTGAAAGGCATACGCTTAATTAGAAAGATTAATCTAGTAATTCAGGTGTTTAGACCTTTCATGCCCGCTCGAGTCCATGAGTCCACAAGCCATAGACTGTCCAGAGAGTAGACCTGCTGTACATCCTCAGTGATACATGGGGTATCATCACTTACTTGAACATTTAAGACTTTATGAATACAAAAAAAATTTTTAAAGGGGGCAGTTGAGTTATAGAGTGCAGTTGTAGCGTAATGAGAGGCTCCACAAAGCAGAGCTACACAAAACTTCCAGTTTTCACTGTGCAAATGTGTGCGTGTGAAAAACTATACAGCTGATTAGTAGCTGTAAACGCTTTTTTCACAGCACTGATTATCCATATTGACTAACAAAAGAAGGGTTTCCCACACCCCCAGTGAAAATGGACATATTCTTCATGAGGCAACAGTGCATATTTACTTCCTGCAAAGTACTGTTATTTTCAAAGTAAAACTATTTTGAAGCAGCAGGACAAGGTTTTTTTGAGGTAGGTTCCTGACTTTCACTTTTGCTATATAATCTAACTGAAAGAAAAGGGGAGGAAACTTCAACTTCTTAAAAAATGTCCTTGGTTTTATGCGCTTTCCTGTTTTCCGGCCAGCAGTGAGAGTTCATTCCTCACAAAGGACCGACAAGGCTCAAAATTGCAGCACATCCCACATTTTTCAAAAATTTCCTTAGCTCTACTGAGTGCTAAGGTCCACACCACCCCTCCTGTGAAGAAAGTGGTAGGAGGCAGCAACCAAAGGCAGGAAGACAAAATCAAGTGCCTCTCAGGATTTCCTTGGCACAGCAAGGCAGAGTAGAAAACAGTGGAATTAGAAAACTCGATTATTTCCCAGATTGCATTCAAGGACTGATAGGATTCTATCAGTGTCGGCCAGAAGATCGAGTCATCCCTACAGGTTTGGGCTTTGGGGCCCCTTTATTCGGATGGGATGGCTCTGCTCAGGTCACATGGCTGACTGGCTCCCCCAGCAGTTGCGTGATGGGATTTGGAATAATCTCTTGATCATGTTCATCAACTAATATGCAGTTAAAATAATTGAAAAAAGGAGAACGAAAAAGCCCTCAATCAGTTTCTGTGTCCACCTTCTAATATTAACAACTTTTTTTCCTTCACAGTTCAGAAAAGAGACATAAAGAGAGGAGAGACTTTTACTTTGTCTTTTACTGCTGAATAATTTAAACTTTTTTTCCCTCCCTTGTATAGTACTAGAAGATTTTACTAATCAGAGGGCATGTTACATCATGGATCTGAGAGTGGATACTATCTTAATTTCATATTCTCAGGTTTGCATCTATCACGTGGTTAAAACACGCACCAGAAGTGTGTGGGAAGGGGCAGAAATGGACCTGAGGCTGCAGCTTCCCAGCCTGGCAAGCGGATATCAGGCAGTGCAATGCCCAGACATTTATCAGACAACATGAAGCCAACTTGTGTGGAGCAGAAGGGCCAATACAGTTAAGTAAGATACTGCAAGGGGCGTGGGACAGGGTGGTGTTAGAAACCAGAGTCAGTGCAGAGGAGCTGCTGCTTGGAGCAGAAATATTGCTACACAGTTTGAATAGACTTCCTGTGGCTGCCCTGAGACAACATCTGGCAGTGCAGCCTGCTGTACTGGAAAGGGAACTCCTCTGGCAAGCCCAGAGAAAATAGAAACATAACCACGAAGGTGGGAGAGCAGGTTCGTAACCTGTACCCAACCTCCTACAGTAACTGTTGTTATTTGTTATAGTCTCATTAAGCTTATTTGACACATAGTTATCTAGATAACCATCTACCATTTCAGATTTGTGGGAACAATAGCCAGCTGAAAACACAAGGATTCAAAACTTTAGAGTTCTTTTTTTTTTGTAACATAAGCAGACACCCCAACAGTGTACACCAAGTAAATCCCATCTAGGTCTGGGTTTTTTGAGGTTTTTTTTATTGTGGAAGCAATATTTTTGTTTTCATTGTAGTTTACATAGTAAAAACAGGCAAACCATGTCACTTTTTAAAAAGTGATAAATTTAAAAACAAGAAGTGAAACAGTGCAGATACCTGAAACTACACCAATTCTGCTAGCTTTGCTACACTACCAACAGAAATAGTCCTGTCCTGTTTAGATAGACTTTGTTTTGCTACATGACTGCATATGCAGTGAAGTGATATCAAGTCCTGAGGGTCCACTCCTTTGATGAGTTAAGCACACAAAGGCCCACATTTTGATGCAATCTGATATCATATATTTAAGTCCTAGACAAACTGCAACTGTGAGGAAGTGATAAACAGAACTTCCTGCACAAAGCTGCCTGAGATAACACTTTCCATGGACTGGAAAAAAAAAGACATGATTGCTACAGAACTAAAAGGGAACTGTTCTGCTCTTAATAAATAACCCTTTCTTTTTCACGTGGCTATTGCAAAAGCCAAAGCACAAGTGACTAAGATTCTGTAAGCTGCAAAGCAGTCCTACTCCCACATTGCTGAAATGATTCTTTGAGGAACTGCACTTAATTCTGAGTTCCAGATCCATGTTCTCCCAAAGGCTTCTGTGCTGCAGCTGGAGCTCTGCAATTCAGAAACCTCCTAGCTAATATTTTTACTTGCATTTTAAAGAAAGTTTTAAAGAAAACTAAACGAAAAACTTAAGCCAAATGAAGAAATAAGGAGGTATTGCTTAAAGAATAAGGCTAGATTTGTCTTCTGTGATGGAAAAATCCTGTAGAAAATAGGATCAATTCCTTCTCATGGAATTTCCTCCCAATTTTGCATCAATGTCACCTCAAACTCCAAGAAATTTAATATATTTATAATTACTTTGAATTCACTTTGTGATTGTTTGAGCAGCCAAGTTTTCCTCACACTGAAAGCCGTGGGGGAAATGAGCTTCAAATGTGAGTATTTAACATACATCAGAAGTTGTTTGCCGTGTTTTTAAATTAGAATTTAGAAAATATTTGAAATATGGAGGTATTTCTTCATATACAAACTGACTAGAGCACAAACTAAAAATCCATGGAAGTTAAAGGTCAAAAGCACATGCAATTTCTAATACAAAGTGTCAAGAATTCATAACAAACTGTTCAAGGGTGAAGCAACACTTGAAAAACAGACTAACACGTTGTCAAAAGCACAGACAAATCACTGAAGCCTAGAAGAGATTCCACAGGTGCTTCTACAACAGCTCACCTACTATGCAGACACCTACTTTCACCTCACATGGGGATGTCCTAGAACCAACCTTGACATCGAGTCCTCCTTCTGAGACACCAGAAGGCTCCAGGCTCCAGACATTACAACCTGTTCTGTATAAAGTATCTTTGCTAACATTCATCGGTTCTATGCATTTCTTCTCAACCTTCTGTTTACACTAGTTTTTTGAGGAGCTCAGACTGTGTTACAAGTGAGAGAAGCAACTGCAGTATATTAAAAATCAACCAAATGCTACCTGTTTTTGCAAAGTTTAAAAAAAGCTTCTGCTGCTATTGCAAGTTTGAGAAGTAATAAGGGAAGCACAACAATTGATGAAAT
Source organism: Ifrita kowaldi (assembly GCA_013398055.1). Lineage (NCBI taxonomy): Eukaryota > Metazoa > Chordata > Aves > Passeriformes > Cinclosomatidae > Ifrita > Ifrita kowaldi. The sequence goes on from VZRS01012104.1 coordinate 107,601, forward strand.
TAATGTGACAACTCTCTGGTGATACTCTCAAGGACTTGCCCTGTGCAGTGTTTCTTGACACATAAAGGGCCATAATATCACCATTTCTTCTGGTCCCTTTTGTACCCCACACGCTGCTGGTTGGGCCTACACCTTACCAGTGTCCCTGCAGCCCAGCTACAGGCAGGGCAGTGCTGAAGACGCCCACAGCACAACCGTGCTGAGCCCAGGCAAACCAAGGCAGAGCTGTACAGAACTCTCAGTCTGCGAAACACCAAGTTATTAAAAACAAAACACCTTTTCAGCAGCTTTTTTATTTGACCAGTTTCAGAGGCTGGGTCAGAGCAGAGCCACACCAGTGGGGCACCAGCCCCGGCATTAATCTGTGTGTCAGGCAGGGAGGAGAAAAGGAGAATCAGATTTGACTCTGGAGAAATGGCAAAAGAAAGCACAGTCCAGTGATTGCTGATAGCTATGCTGTCAGGGTATGTGGCTGCAGAAAATAGCAGGCTGAATGATTCTTTTTCTGATAGCCTCTTAGCCACACACTTGAGCAAAGAACCAAATGCTATGGATGACTACAGGCTTCTTGTGATTTATAAGACAGTAACTACCATGGTGGCAGCAATAGATAAAAAGTTTTAAAATAAATAATGTAATACACAAGTTCTTGTCAATTTTCGCCTATTTCTATTGTCTTTACGTTATATTAGAAATAAGGAAACTCACTCATTTGTAATCAAATTCAAAATTGATTGTTTTCCCTTTAACCTCGCACACTTGCTAATTTTATTCTGACATTCCCTTCCCTGGACAGATTTCTCTTGCAGATAAATTAATGTAATCAGTTGGATAACAATTTGTATGTTTCAGGTGCAAGTTGCTTTTGAATAAAAAAATAATTAAATTACTTTTCTTTGGTAACTCAAGGGCTGCTTATTCACTTTAAAAATTATTGAACAAACATTTTTATCATTGTCAAAACAAGTTTCATTTTCATTATACTGAGTTATCTTGAAACCAATATTTAATATAACACTCGAGTGACTAGCTTTTTGTTACTTAGATAGCCCAGCGATAGACACCTTAGAAAGAACAAAAACAGGTAGTAGGCCAAACTACAAGTGGCAAACATTCTCAGTCTCCTCCTCCTTTACTATCAATACAATTGAAAAATCTTCACATTGGTGGTAATCTCTTAATGGGCTTGAGCTCTTTATCTTGGCTATGAATTAATTATTGATTTTTCAACTGCAAATACAAGCCTGCTGTGCAGACACTTGTGGCTACAGAAAGAGTGCTCATCTGATGTGAATCAGTGGACAGAGGAATATTGTGCGTCAGCAACTGATCCTTAAAATAAATAAAATGTCACTTAAATATTGTAAAAACAACAAACAAAAACCCATTTGATTTTTAGTGTTGCAAATGGAACACTGTGCCAACTTTGGTCTGCATAACAAGTCTCAAAAAGCTCTCCTGGGAATGTTTATATTGTGTTTCTATCCAGACTTCATATTTGCTTTGAATTGTGACAACAGTTTGACCGTTTTCATGTTAAAAGTTTCCTGCCTTTGTCATGAAAGGAGCTTTTCATCAATATAGACAACAGTCATAACAGGAATTCAGGAATACTGCTGCAGACTTTATGAGCACCTGCCTGGAAGTGTTTGAGCCCCAGTCCCACCCCTACCTTCCCCCTCAGTCCATGTCTTCAACAAGTGCCGGTACCCTAAATCCCCCTGAGAGAAAGCAGAGGGCAGCTGGGCCCAAATCCTGCTATTGCTGCCCCTCTGGGAGGGGGCAAGGGCCGAGCAGGAGGCACCAGCTGAGTCTGCAAGTGGAAGGACAAAGAGATGTTGGCCAGAGAGGAGAGCTTGGAGCGGGAATCTGAGTGCAAGGATGGCAGAAAAAGGGCTCTGCTAAGATGCTTTTGGAAATGTCTGTCTCACATCCCAGCCTGTTTTGGTCAGCATTTATAGTTATGAAGGTGGTTCTCTCAAATATAGCCTGACAGAGACTTTCAGAATGGACTGTAACTGTCCTGCTAATCTTAACTGCACATTTCAGAGCCACTGGGAATGCCAGAGAAATGCTGATACTATTAAGCTAGCTACGCTATCAGTTACAAAAGATATGTACATGTTTAAAATTTGGGGGGAAAATATTATTAATTTTCTGTTCTCGTATGATAGAATAAGAACTTTGACAGGTGTGCTCAGGTCCTACTGCAGTGTGAAAAGCAAGCACAAAACATTTTAAAGAGGTTTTTATGTACCTCAATACACATACACTTGTATGCACATATGGAAATATCTTGGATATGAAGAACTCATACACACACTTACATATCAGTTTGTGTTTTGATTTTTTTACACTGAACACTGCAAAGCAGTTTGGTGTTTCCACACACACGCCCCAGGTCAAGTAAACTATTCACGTCCCAGTATCTTGAAATATATTGACTTCCCCTTACGGAAAATTCTACTTGGAAGATAAGACCATGCACAAGACTGAAGTAATACTGATCAGGCAGAAGTCACAATGTCTTTGCCTACAATAATTAGTTACCTCAAAACTTCATTGCAATGAAGAGAAATCAGAAAGTATGATTGGCCTTTTAGGTTGTTTTAGTTGAGTAACAAATAGACTGAACTTCCTTTTTTTTCAAAGTGTAGTCAAATAGTGATTATGCAAACTGTACAATTCTAAACAGCTAATTAAGCAGCAAACCCAAATCTTTACAGCTGAATAAGCTGCTCAAAAAAGAAAAAAAAAAAAGAAAAAAAAAAGGCCAGAAAACCAGTGTCTTGTGTACAAGTTTAAAAAAAATCATCAGCTGCTCTAGCAATTCATCTCTCCACATGTTTTTATCTGTGCAAAAACCAAGATCTACAGGAATCAGTAAATCTTCCTGTCAGAGCACTTTCTGTTTGAAGCTCCCTGGGGAGACACTCTGTTTCCTAATTAAGAAAGTAAACCATCAAGAAAGTAAAAGAATAATGCAAACTACTGTGATACAACCCAGCTTTCCAATATCTTTGTTCAGGACTAAAACCTAATAATGTCACACCAAAGAAACAAGAGCATCTCAAACTTTTCCAAAGGTCATTTTAACACGACCTATGAGTTGTGTGTACTTTCTTTCCATCATATTTGTACAGAAAAAGGAACAAAATATAAAAATAAGTTTGAATGATGTTCACATACTTTGGGACACATGGCAGTATCTCCTAATAACTGCTAAGTAAAAGACAATTTTGAACATTTTCCTTGAAGTAGGCTAGACATCTAGAACCATGTAATTCTACCTGGTTTAAAGAACTATTCAGCACAGTGAAAAAGCGTACTCCAAAACTGATGTATTTGTCTATGCTTCCTATGCAGTGACCTTAATAATGTTATCATAGACTTACTCTGGTAAAGCAAAGAGTAGTGGCAGGGTTTGTTTTCAATGCCTACTTGAAAAGTCCTGGGATTCTCTGGACATTGATCAGTCAAGTGTAATTTCTTTAAACTTCAGTGAAAAACTACCAACTGCCATCTTGTAGTACTTTTTTTGAAACCTGAAGGGAACTTGAAGTAAATCAATTCTCAGTCAAGCACCACATTAGTCCGTCACAGAAGATTAGCCCCTCAACAATGTAATTTAATGCCTTTAGCTGTTCATTATGCACACTAATGGACACACTTCACTATGAGAAAACAGCCATCACTACCCAGGACCCGTTTTAGCAGGAATAGCATCTGCAGTACTTTCTTTTTAATCACATGTGGACTGTTTCTTTCCAGCTACCATTATTGTAGGCAGTTGTGTTCAGAGCTGAACAAAAGCTAGCAAGCTTCACACAAACAGGCACCAAAAACCCTTACCACTCTCTCTTACTTTATGAGGGAACTGTTATTAACCTCTTGTCTGGATTAGGACACTTAGTTATGAAACCCATTTTATCAATTTCATTTTCAGAAACCTCCCAGCATTTCTTAAACATTTTCTCCATGTTTACATTTGTTTAATGGTGTGCTATTTTATGATGCAGGTCACCCATTGCTGTTGGGATATATACACTTCTAAACAAACAAAACTAATTCTGAAAAAATACTTCTGCAATAAAAAAAAGACAAGTCAATGCTTTTCCCATATTTTATGATAGAAATACCACTTTGTATAATGAGCACTATTGCTAGATTTTTACCTTAGCAGCCAGGAATGCTGATTCAATTACTTTGCTCATATTATCCTGTTATCTGGGAGTGGGGTCCTCAACAGTACAGAAAAGTATGTGACACATTCTTGATACTCTATTTAACTTACTTTGCTATGTCTCCAAGGTGTTAAGTGAAGTCTGCCACTGTCCCAGAAAAGTTCCTTAACTCCGTGGCTTTCACAAACTTATATAACGCATTTATCTTCCAATTCACCTGGGGATTACAGAAGACCTCAGCTGAGTCGTAGCTTTTAATGGGCTTACCCAGAGCCACAGGGCTGAGATACCAAGATTGCTCCTCCTCTGCAAGACCGTGGCTCAGACAGGGGTACAAGGACAGCTGTGTCAGAGCATAAGCCAGCCCTGCTTCCCTTCTACCTCTAGCCAGACAGCAAGGAAAAGGCTGACTATATGATTTGTGTAAATCATTGTTTTCTAAACATGGTGGATCACTGAATTTCAACTAACCCACAACACCGAATTTTCACCTGTGCTGAAGGTTGAGATGCATGGTTAACAAATGTTGTGAGGTTATGTGCCTCAAAGGGCTTGCTGAGGTTACCTACCATTACCTGGAGAAGCTTTGCTGAAAATTAAATTTCCCAGCAAATTTAAGCTAACCTGAATGTGCGCTGTGACTGAAAGATGCAGCCCTGTACCTGCTCAGATGAGTGTTCTTAGTGTGCCTCTTCTGAGTATGAGCAGTCAGGAAACTATGCAGCCAGTTAGATCAGGGAACTTCTGCTGAAAATTAACCTGAAAAAATACAAATAAAGTGGTCAGTTTTCACCAGCGTGAGTTTTCACAAAGCGTGTGGGAACAATGACTGGGGAGAAAAGGACCAGAAAAACTATTTTGGCTGCAACTTCTTAAAGCAATGGTGGTACCATCAGGAGGGTACTGAGAGCTATGCCCAGGCTAGTGGGAGCTCTTTGCAATGACTTAAAGACGGGTTGTTTTGACATAGTATGTTTGCCATATGTTTCTATGCTGCCTCCTGCTGAGGATGCTAAAGAGCTCAACAAAGCTCACAAACAGCTCCTTGGTAGCTATTATCACTCCTGTTTTACAGGATAGAGGATATGGACAGAGTTTGGATTGTTTGCCCAAAGCAGAAAGCAAGTTAGTGGAAGAGAGACAGAAAAACAAAGCCACTGATCCTTGACTCCCACCACTGTGTTAATTAATAAATCGATTGTGACCAACAGGCAGAACATTAAGAAGTGCCCCCTGAGCATTTACTAGCAGGTTAGGCAAATGAGCAGCTGCGTAGCCACACCAGTGCTTGCTCTGCTGCACAGCAGAGAGAGCAGACCATACAGGAGCAGCACCCGTGGGGCTCTGCACCCTCCCTGAGGAGGCACCCGTAAGTCTGGTGAGAACAAACAAGGGTAGGCAGCCCTACCTTTGGTAGGCACAAGGTAGGATTTAGACATGGATACAACCCCAGCAGATTCTAACACCAGGTTCACATCTTGAGGGTGCAGGGTGTTGGCTGGTCTTGACCTTGTCCTGTCCATGGTGGGGCTCTGCACCCTGCACAGGATCTTGCTGGTCACAAGATATAGGAGGGAGCCACTGTTTTGTCATCCCTGACAAGTCAAGAGGAGTGTGCAAAGCCCTGTGTGGCTGTTGTTAAGTTATACTACTCCCACCTGGGAAAACAACTATGACTATAATGCTATTGAAGGAGGAGGAAGTACTTTATTCCGTTTTACAAACACACATTACATAAGGGTACAAAAATCTTTGTCATTGCTTTAAAGCCCATGCAAAAATATATACTGCAACAGAGAAAGCAATGCTTTATGCTCTGTATAGAGCAGTAAAAATCAGATTAACACCCACTTTATCATAGTTTCTGACCCTGCACTTCTGCCATTCCTTCACACCACTTTGTATTGACATGAAGGATGGCGCACACTGTGGGGTAATGGATATTCAGATCTCACCTGTTCAAAAGGGAGTTGCTAGTTGGCTGTTAAATATTTTTATCTTGTGGTTTTATAGCCTTCACTACTACAAGTAAACAAGATGCTTCTGCCCTTGAAACCATGAAGGTTGCAGAGTTAACGTGGGCCTTTGAGGTGGCACCAGAGGTAACAAAAGCTGATGTGCACAAAGCAACTGTGTCCACCAAGTAAGATTTGGTGTGTACTAGCTCATTTTTGCCTGTTTTAAGTATTAATAGTGGTGCTTGTAAGTCTTTTTTTCTTTTTGCAGAAGTCATCTTAACATCTTAATATACTAAATTCTGTTTTCACCTCTCAAAACTTTCCAGCTGAGGACCCAGTTATTTGTAACGTATGTTTAATTAAAAAAAAAAAAAAA
>VZRS01012104.1:114134-129653 GCA_013398055.1 Ifrita kowaldi
AAAAAAAAAAAAAGTCCAAACTCTTCCTTCAGCCAGTTTCAAATATGCCATATTTCATTCATCCAGACTTTGGGCAATGTCTACTGTTCAGTTTTGAAAAAAATATCACATACAAGAAAGACTTGGGCAGAACTGAGGCATTTAAACTTAACTGTGTGTAATGCAGCTCCTTCCCCTAACAGTGGGGGCAGACTTAATTTCCCTGGCATGGACCCTTTGCTGTGTGTATGAGCAGGTACGCCTTTCCCAATCTGACCACCATGGCCTACCTCAACACATCTTGATATCTGGTCTCACGAGTTTTCCATCAGATGCTATGGGAGGGCATTTCTAACCACTAATAGAAATGCTGGTTTATTGACCCAGAAAGTTGACTCATCAGAATCAGGTATTTCTGAGAGGACCTTGCAGCAGGACAACAGTGATGGTAGCCATGGGGGATAGGGACACTACCTCACAACAAACCTGAGGGCTGGTGACACATTGCTTCAGGATCTCTTTGTGCCCAGCTCATTCACAGGGGCTCACAGTGGACACACATCTCTGCAGTTGTTCTTGTTCTGCTTTGGCAGAAGCCCAGGAGTGGGAGCAGTGACAAGGATGGAACAGAAGTTCTTTGGAGAAGAAGGGTAACCTGTGACCTGGCAGACAACAGTTCAGTTCTTTATCACTTCCCAGACTCCAGGGGAACACCAGTCTAGAGATCTTAATCAAGGAAGCATCTGGATGTCCAATTTTACTGCTAGACAGCCTTTCCCACCTAGCTGCCATGCCAAGTGCTTCCTCTCAGTTCCTACACCAGGATGTGCATGAAACTGACCCATGAAAATCAGACAAAATAAAGTCATAAAAGGGAGCAGAGCAACGTCTGAAACCATTCACTGAGCATGGATTGCCATCAAAAGTGATGTACATTAGCAGAGCTTTTCCAGACAGGAACAGGAGCTGAAAACGTAGGCTCCAACATCTCATCAATGCCACAGGGTTTAGCAGCTCCTCTTTCTTTAAGTTTCCCGCTGCATAATACTCCAGGCACAGGCACTAGCAAACATTGTGAGAGAAGTCACAATAGTAAATAATCTGTATTAATCATGGAACTTTATAAAATAAAATAAACACCCTAAGAGCAATAATTTCCTATGTGATTTTATCCTCTGAACTTTCCGGAGTTGGTTGAACTGGCCTTTTTACAGATATTTGCTACAGCTTGATTTCAGATGCATCCGCACGAATTCAGAATAAACAACCTAGAAACAGTGCAGGAGCTTTGAGCTTCCACTACCCTGACCAAGACCAGAACATAACCCACTGAAGGACATCCTGAGGCCAGACTTGGGAAATGCTTAGAAGATCCAACAAAAGAAGATCCAACCAAAGCCTTTCAGGCAGGAGTGCCATACTATAAACAATATATTAAAGGCAATTTCCTAAAACCTTTCCTGGAAAGAAATTTATGTCATAGTTAAAGGCATTTCCCTGACATTTTCATCTTTGTTCTTTCAATCTTTGATAGTGTGGGAAGGAAATCAGACAGCTTGTGGATATTGCTGCTACCCTTCAATTCTACTGATAATAGTTGTGGAAACATACACATAAGAATAACTTCCTGAATGAAACAATATTTAGCACATATAGAAGCCTTTGTTCTTGTTGCCTAGAGAATATATAGTTATATATGATTATAGTGACTTTTACATGACCACTAGGATGTGTGAATGCTCTCTTTGAAAAAAGAAAAGCAGCCAGATCAGGTGGGTTTTTCCACACAGAAGGGACAAACATACGTGCTAGCTCCATTTTTCTTAAGCCAGTTGTATCATAACAGGAAGTATTACTCATTCTAAATTTGATGCTGAATTATTTTACAAAAAAACTATGATTAACAGTGGACAGAACTTTCCCCTTTTATTTCAATACCTTGAACAGATTTTTCAGAAGAAGCAGCCGGTGTGTCACTAGCTGAAACACATTCAGTCACAGGACTGAAGACATAGGGGCTCGATAGTCCTGCCCTCACAATTATAGAGAATCTCCATGATTTTGTTTGACTTGGGCATAAAAAGAAGAGAAACTTATGACAAATATGCCTGTCACAGCAAGATGATAAAAAATACCAAGTAGTTAAGTTTTCCCCAGTGTTTAGACTTTCTAATTTTGTAAGACAGTAATAACTGGGGAATATAAAAATGTCCATATTGGGTCAGACCAAAACTCCACATAAGCAAGTATCCTCCAGCAGTTACAACTATGCTGGATAATTAAGAAAGAGGGCAAGAACAATATAATGGGAGGAAAAGAAAAAACAAAACTAAAACTAAACAAAACAGAGAAAGGTGAAACAACCTCTTACAACTGTATACACTTACCTACTTATTTCATCAGAAAAGCTAAAGGACAAGAAGGACCCAACCACTAGTCCTCATAGAAGATCTCCAGAAGGAAAGTAAGGGAGCAAACTGGGCCAGAAGAAGTAAATTAAGAACAAAGAGACAACAGGGGTTCCTTTTTTTTTTTTTTTCTTTTTTTTCCCGATAGGTGGGTAGTAGGATTGTCATCTCCTGAAGCAAAACTCAGATCCCATAAGAAATCCTGGGGTCTGTAACTTTATTAAGCTGAGCTTTTTCCTCCTCGACACTGGAACACGAAGAGATTATTATATGCTCATATTTCACCTGTACTGTATATTCAGCGATTTTTTTTTCTAGGCTACATGATTTTGACCTTGCACATGTTAATGCAAAGTGCTGTCATCATGCCTCTATAATTTCAAATCAATACAAAATTCTGATGGCACATAACGGGTTAAAACCCACATAATTTTCCGCTTCCAAGCCAGTATTTAACACAGTTATCCAACACATCTCAACAGGATGACTTGAATCTGACACTGAATGGAAAAAAAGCACGCTTATTGCTTCTTCCAAACTTTAGTATATGTATATGTAGTGTTTAAAATTAAGAGGGTTTTCTTTGGTTTGCTTGTTCGTTTGTTTGTTTTACTTTAGTAGAACATTTCTTCGTTTTAAAGATGGATTTTATTCACTTTATTTCTCCTCTGGCCGGCAAAGTTAAGAGAAGTCTGGTTTCTTATATTAAGCATGACAAATTTCAAGCACAAAGATTCTAATTGCCCTCACTCTGCACACCTTGCATAGTTATTCACCCTAATCCTATGTCTGAATTAACAGCATCTGATATTTATAAAATTAAATACAGAAGAAATTAGACTTGCAGATTTAAATCTACACTGTTTTGAAGTACTTTATGCCATATCAGAGAACCATAATAGGCTTCCCCATGTAACAAAACCAATGTTTTATTTCATTTATTTCAGCCTAAGATGGCAAGGACATTATCATATCTGTGTCTCCATCCTGCCAGCTGCCTGGGTAAACATAAGTATTCACAAGATCAAGGTATGTGGGGAACCGTGTCTCTCAGTGTTTAATTAGAGGAGCAAAGTAAAAATAACTCCTCTGCATTAAACACATTGGCTTTAAAGTTTGAACAAACCTGAGTGCTTTTTAAATTGAAGTCTGTAAAACAGCTTGATGACTGCTCCTTTATTCTTTCTAAGTGTATTTGAGATTATAACTTTAATCTATATTTATAATTTTATTCTAAATCTTAACTGAAGAATATCTCTTGCCTTGGTTTTCTGACTGGAAGACTGAGCTGTGTTATAATTTGGATGAGACATTGCTGACAGTCAAATCTCCAAGGGGAGGCCAGGATGGCTTTGTCCACCACATAGGCAGGGAGGGATTTTATTCAGAAATTCAGTGGAGGCAGTTAGGCCAAAGCCAATACTTTTTAAAGTCTCATCCTAGTCAGGCAATTTCATCCTCTGTTTTGTTGTACTATGTGAGTACACAGAGGTTTGGGGTTTGGTATGACACCTGCCCCATCTAAATGGTGATTACGTAAATAATACACTGGCCAGCCACCATGCTGGCCCATCAGCTAACACGTATGGCACCAGCAGCAGGGGTCGTGTGGGAAATCAAAGGAGACAAGAAGTGAAAAAAGAAGTTGTGTGAGTTCTTCCTGCCCTTGGTTTGTGTCTTTTTTTTTTTTGGTATCTCCACCCACATCATCGCCCCATTAAAGCTGTGGCCAGAGCAACCCTGAGAACTGTGCATGTGAACAGGAGCATCTTCAGCACATCACAGCACTTCAAAGCATAACATTCACCATTTCCAGTAACAATGTTAAAACTGTGAGTTGCCCTGTTCAGAAAAGTCAGAAAATTGAGAAAACATATTTGTTTTAAACATCACATAGGTTCTTATTTCCATTATGATACTTTTAGTCCCTAGCTGCACATTTTCTAATTTCTCTTTGACAGTGTTACAGGGTCTTTGCGCCTTTTTTTTTCTTTTTTAAATTAAAGACCAGATTATCACACAACAGCAAGAACGGAGGCTGAAAATGAACTCTAAAACCTGGTGCAATAAAGAGTGCACTGTGAAGAGTTGGCGACACCTCTGTTGTGTGACCCTGGGCAAGTCTGTGCCTTTTTGCTCCCTTTCCACTGAGTAAATAGATGCCAGAGGGGCAACTCTCTGTGTACCAAGCTCACACGTGAAAGCTGCTGAGACAGTGAGATCACAGAGACCTTTGCTTTGGTGTCATCATCCTGGAAAGACAGAAGTACTGAATCAAAGGCATCAGGTCTTTCATGTGAATAAAGTGCTGATCCCACAAGCTCTGAGGCCTCTGCTGACTGGCACTGCTGAGCACGGAAGAGCTGCCTTTCCACCAGGTCAGCAAACAAAAGGTGCTGTTCCAATGGTCCCAGAGGCTGATGCTACCTCTGCAGGTTCCCATGAGAATGGCAATCTCCACGCTAGCACAAGTGCCTACCTCAACCCACCACACAGATAATTCCGTCCTGATAACGACCCAGAAACATACGTTATGTTAGAGAATGTGTAGCTCCAGTTGTTGGGCCTGGAGCACAGGAGGAAAGCAGCTACCTGGGCTTGTCAAACACATATCATGTGAGCTGGTGTCGGTAGAAGGGAAGCTCTTTATTGCTTTTAGCTACACAGATGACTCCATTTCCTAGCTGGAGGAGGACTCCTGGCCCCCAGAGCATCTCTGCCCCTCCTCCTAGGCCCTCCAGGGAGGACAGGCTCTCTGACAGCCCCTCAGTGCTGCCACAGCAAAGGCAGAGCCACTGCGCCCCTGGGGACAGTGAGGAGGGCGGAAGGGTGGGCCCAGGGAAGGAAGGAGTGGGTGGACTGCAAGTATGCACAAATATGCATGACTCTCCTCCCACCTTCGAACGGGTCTTACTGGGAAAATTGTTTCAATTGCCCATCTTCTCTCCTTCCCAAAGCAGAGGGAGAAACTAAAGCCCTGTCACCCAAATCGCCACCAGTGGCAGGGGAGTATTATTGTACCCTCGGGCTGCTGAGGGCTGAATACTATCAGCAAGGACAGGCCTGGCCAGGAAAACAGATAAGTGGCACCTGAATTTCTTGAAACAGGTTTTGTCCTCAGGTTTTGGACATCTCCACAGAGTATAAGTTGTCAGTGCCGGAACTATTTTTCCTTCTGTTTTGGTGGGGGGAAAATTAATTTATGCCCATAAATTGAAAAGCACTGTTTTCAACATCCTCAGTAGCTGGCTTTCCACATACTTTCCTTACCAAAATCCAGCCACCAAAGGTAAATGCTCATTTAGCTCAGGCAGATGCTGACATTGGCTTCAATGGGATAAACCAGAAAAAAAAGGAAAGAAAATACGCAGGATGAGTTGTACTCTTTACAAGTCAGTAACTTGACTGTCCTTGCACTTCTGGAGCCCGGGCAAAGTTCAGGCTTGACCTGAAATTCTGCAATTCATTTTGTTTAGATAATTGTAAGAATATGCCAGTCTTCCTAAATAGACACGCATATCATATTTCTAATGGTGTTACTACATTGGACACAGAGGCTGTTGTGCAACTAACTCACTAATTATCCAAGAGGGCTTCAGCCAGTCCTGCAGGAAGCTTCTCCCTGCCAGTGCAGGTGAGGGACAAAGCACTGCATGTTTGAGTAGCCCTTCTTGCTACTCATTGTTGCATTTGTCTTATCATTATTATTATTATTATTATTTTACTGATTTTGATAGAACTAGTAAAGCTGTCACCCTGTGAGCAGAGCATGATGAAATGGAAGGTATCACGGGAGAAACAGAAGTCCCTGTCTCATTTTTACCTCCTCAGGCTGTCCCGGCTGTCCCAGCAGTGTTGCGGCCCAGTCAGCAGATCAGTGACACAGCATCCACTTCGAAAACCACGAAGGAAGACGGAGGTGGATTAGAAATAAGTGTTAAATAGTTCTGCTGCATTTATAACACGACATTCCCAATGCAGATCTTCTGAGCACAGGGTCCCTGGCACTGGCATATCCACATTACATGTAAGAGCTGGGGTGCAGGGTAATATGTTGCCCATTCTGAGAACAACACCCGGGTAAAAGCACACACCTGGAGAGGGATTCAGAGCTAGACAATTCTCTGGAATCATCTTGTTTGGTCAGCAGGGATCATATAATTTGGTCCATTTCAGTTTTGCCATTTTTTGTGGAAAACCTTTTTTCTTGCTAGCAGTGCATAAAAGGAAATTTTTTAAAATTCCCGTCAAGAGGTAAAAAAAAGGTCCTATGAAGAAGAAACTCAAAGTAAGGGAAGAAATGGAAATTCAGTGGTAGTTTCAACTCCAGTTTCAGCTACCTTGACAGAAAGAATGCAGTATTTAGATAACTTTTGGCCACTTAGTCAATTTAAGCTATTTTTGTACCATTAAAACCTGATTTATAGTCTAGAACTTATCTACTGTAATACAGCCAAGTGAACTTTAGAGATCAGCCTGTTATAAAATTATCAAAACCAAAGGTTTTAGGCAAAAGACAACTGACCCCTCTCCATAGCAGCACAAGTGCTACAAGAGGCAGCTGTAATTGCATAAATGGACATTTTATCAGCTTTCTGCCAGGGACTGACAAAATCATGTCAAATGAGGCATTAAAGCTCTAGTTTTGCAAAGTGTGACAAATGCCAGCTAATCTACTGACATAATATATAGTGAGTCAAATATTTAGTTTTGCATTAAATCTAAATCCAACATTAGAGCATTTCCTCTTGATTAAAAAGGATAAAATGTAGATGTTATTTTATGCTCCAGTTCCCACATGTAATTAATGCTCAGCATTCAGAGCTCTTTCTGACATTATAAATGTGTTGGTAAACACGTCAAGGAAAGGGGGGAGGCACAAGGGAAACAAGTGCAAAATCTATATGCTTAATTCACATTCCTCCATTTGCAGTGGCTAATATGTTATTGCAGAGACTATTTGCAGACACTTGCCCTGCCAGTGAGCAGCTAACTTCCCTGATTGCTTGTATAAACAGTCTTCCAGATCAGGAGACAGAAGTTGTAAGGGAGGTCATAGCTAATTTAATTTTAGTATCATTAGGAATTAAAAGCAGGGCATTAATAGAGTCACAATAAATGTTGGCTAGGCAATATAAGCATTGTGTGATGTGACTATTAAAACCATTAGTATTTGTGAGTGATTGCATGAAAAGGTTTTTCAGAAAGTTTATCGTCTTGGGAATAAGATGTACCCAGTCAGAGAAAAGATATAATGAAACATTTCAGTGTTTTTGTGTCATATATTACTGATCTTAGTGGGCAAGGGAAAATTCTGCTTTTAAATGTATACATAAGTATAGGCTAGTTAATGACCTACTCATATCTAGAAATAGAATGAGACAAATCCTTATGAATCACTGAAATATCTTCATTCATTATACATTATATTCCCAGCATTATGCTTTAGCTGATTATTGGAAGACAGAAGTTTGAGAAATGTGTTTTATAGGCAAGTACTATGACTTCAGACTCTCGTAGTTTCAAAATACATTGCACAGTAATTGCTTCTTTCCTAGAGAATATGTTTTAGAAAACTTAAATGCAATCCAGTGCAATATAAGCTGGCATGAGCTCAAGTCAACTGAAAAACAAATGAAAAACACAAAATAAGTAAACACCTGGCACCTTCATTTCAGGAAATGCGTTTATTTATTTGTTAGGAAAAAGGTCTCTCTAGGCTGACACTCCTTGCTAAGTTTGACACATAAATCAACATCAAGTGCAACCTGCAGGATTTGGTATAGCTCATGCTACCAGAGAAATAGTTCTTCCTACTTTGAAGAACATGAAAAATCACTGAAAATAAAAACAGAATAAAAATAAACACACACAAACACAACAAACAAACAAAAATACAAACTAACAAGACCTTAAAAGGTGGACTTCAGAATTAAGTACTTATTATATTCAAGAAAATTACACCCTGATTCTTCTATTCTAATTTGAAAATAGAAATTAAATGGATTATGAAATGGATAGTTGAGTATCAGCATGCAATATTCAGGGTGCAGGTTACAAGATATTTGCCATCAAAAAGGCTGCATGAACTTTAATGCCAGTCAAACACCTCAAAAGTTGTTTACCAAGGCAGCTTCTGCCAGTGCACAGGTCTGCAAGGGGGAGGAGATGGTGCACAGAAGTGATATCCTTATACAATTCACCCTTTTGGTGGGTAGTTGCTTTTATTCAGTTTCCTCATTTTCTTATCTCAAAACCACAAAGACCCTAAGCAGAACGATAGTTCAGAGCACTTCTGCAAGTATTGGGCCCCAGGCACTTTCCTGAGCTGGCTACTCTCTGCAGGATCTCCTGGCTCACAGGGCTCTGCTCACAGGAAAACTTCCAGGCTCTCCTTTCCACCAGGATGGCTTTTCTGGCCCACTTACCAAGTAGGAAGTCAACCCACTGTTGATATCAGCTATCACCAAGAATTACCTTTGAATCAGGGCTTAAAATGGTTTAATTGTTCCTGTAAACAAATCACAGCCAAATTTGCTATCATTCCAAAAACTGCAACGGTTAACCAAGTTACGCAGGCTCTACCCCTTCCAAAAATGGGTTTGTGCCATTTAAACCTGAGAAAGGTTGCAGCACCATTTTGGACACTGGCACAACAAACTTCTCTGGCTTGACAGTATGAGTGAGTCATGGAGTAGCTCTATACAGCTCCTACTCTTTCTGCCCTATTCCACAGTCAATATAGAGCAGTGCAGGGCCAAAACATCCCCCTCCCCACACCCTAAAAAGGCAAAGTCAAAAAAATAGAAAGCAAAGCCAAACTCCAGACACTGAGTGGTTTAGCAGTCTAAAAAATACGTAAATCAATGCTGTTTTATTAAAAACTGGGTTTTGCCTTTTTCATGCCCACTGTCTGTGTTACAACACAAAATACTTTTTGGCACCTACCTAACATTAAGGAAGACTCCCTGTGAATGCCCTCAAATTTGGGTTGATCTCATAATTTATATCAATGCCTTGTGCAGCATGCAATTGCCAATTGACATAACATCAAAATGCAACACTAATAGTTTTATTTGCCTCTCACTTTGCACTTCAATTCAAGTACCTAAAAACTTTAGTAACAACCATACAGGTAGTTTAGGAGCTACTGATGTACAGGAACTTCAAGCAATAATAGGTAATTACAGGAAGACAATTATATTTCCTGAGAAGTCTGGAAGCATGTGCTCTAAGATTGGGGAACTGGCACATTTCCTAGTTGGTGCTGTGTGCTGTGTGCTTTTTCAAATTTTGACAGTCATTTTTCTTACTCCGAAGAGATTTTAAGTGGCACGTGGATTGGCACAGAACCAGAACCAGACATCAGTGGCAGTAACCCCAAAAACTGGGAAGTCTTGGTATTACTGAATTTCTTTTAAATTATTTCTCAACTACTACTATGTCTCATTAACCTTCTGTGAAGGGGGGAAAAAAATACAACCCAGGTCTTCCCTCATCTCTCATTCTGGGACTTGTTCATAACTTCGTTACATCTTTGCACTGAGGAAAACATGTCTAGCTCCTTTCTGAGAGTTCATCAAGTTCATGTGACCGAAGTCACATTGCTTGCAGGAATGAAGAAATTCATCCCAGATTCCTTCTGCATGGAAAACCAGCTGTCTTTCTCTGAACTGTTCTAAAAACCAAACAAAGTATGCAAGGACAGAACTCTTGCCACACAGGTTTTGAAAAAGTCTTCTTACATTACTGTATAAACATAGACTGACCACTTACCTTTTCTGGGACAGGCATCCTGCAAAATGAAAATGTGTTAATCTGAAAGAATCTGTTCCTGTGATGTTTGGAAATACAAAAAATGCCACTTACTTCTAGCAGTGCTCATGTCAGTACCATACACAATATGGTATATAGAATCCAGGAGGTGCTCTGCAAAGTCCTTTATCAGTAACTTCCAAAGTAGCAAGGCGAGGCCCAGGATGAGTTGTCCTTGCTGCTCTGGAGTCCTCAGAGCATCATCACCTTGTGCTGCCAGGTTTGCATCTTCAGCATCTTCACAGCATGGGGCTTCTTCCTCCACAGGGATGCCAAATGCTGTCTTAGTTTACATTTATCCTTAAAACAACCCCCGTTATGTGACAGGCACCGAATCATTCCTTACATTTATATTTGAATCAGCTTTAATATTAAAAAATTGTTATTTTTTACTTCTATTTTCCACTCTGTTGATAAGGTTCGAATAGAAAAACCTTAAAATATTTAGAAGCGTAAGGTTCGTTTAAGCAAACATAAAAACACATTTCATATCCTTCTTTGCCCTTACATACCTGGTGCATGGTAGTCATTCAAAATCTCTCACATGGAGAAAGCTTATTCGGATGCTAAAAATATCACATGTTTACACTTGTAAATCACCATTAGCAAATGATTTTCCTAATGCTTTAGACAATATAGTAGCAAAGTGCAGCTGCTTCAGCCAGAATGGTATTTTAGTGATTTTTAAGAACTTAATGAGATCAGGTAATTGACTAGTGAAGCTAAAAATTTTACCTTCAATTAAACAATCAACAGCTCAGTACATCGACATAATCATCTTTGCCCCTCCACCTCTCTGTTATTAAATCAATATGTGGGTAGCAGTTGTCTAAGAAACCACTTCCTCTGTGCTTCTAAACCAGTGTTCAGGACCCATTTTAAAGCATTTATTTAATCTGTCTGGTGTAATTTGCAAATAATGGAAAGTATGTAGTAATGCAGATTCCGTAATCAACTAAGAAAAAATAAGGCCTTAATCCATTTGTTATTTAATGGCATTATTTATCCTACATTTGTTCTGGTGCAACCAACAAATAACTTAATGTTTTAAAGTATCATCGTGTGTGCCTCATTGCCAGTACTAGATTATTCCTCGTATGTATAGGAAATAAGATTGTACAGGTTGTGTTAATGAATTATGCAATTGATAGTTCAGGAGACAGTCATGAAGCAAAAGTATCGTCTTTGAAAAAAAAAAATACAAAATAACAGAAAATAATATTGTCAGGACACTCCTTCCAAGGGTTATATTACAACACAGCAATCTCATTCTGGAGTGGTTGCTGATGAATCAATATAAACCGCCCTCCCCAGCCACAACTGTGCATGTCAGACATTTATTACTTCAAGCACAGGGAACTTCTGTTGTCTTGCAAAAGACTCTGAAGTTGGCCGGTTGCATCCTACCACACGCTACTTTCAGAGGAGTTCTGGTGTCATGTCATCCACAGGCCTCTGTGGCATAATTCTCTTCTCTAGAAAAAACATTTGTTTCCATATGCAGGTAGCATATATTTTGCTATGGCAAAAATATCAGGCAAAGGTTACAAAGGGAGAAAAAACTGTACTCTTCAGCGTAAGTTTTTTTAATTAAGGCATAAATATATTTTAATGTATGCTGATATTCAACACCTGCACTTTCTGTGAGTATACCCTGACCACCCAGACACTCCCAAAGGCTGCGAGGTAGGGTTAGCTGGTGGAGCAAACCAGCAGCAAGTCTGAACAATATTCATTATGAGAGTAACACGGGCAGAAAATGGGTGTCTTTTATTCAGCTATTGCAGTGTCAGCATTCTCTTCTCGTATCACAGTATGGGAAGCGGTGAACAACACAAAGACTATCTGCATACAGTTCTGACTGAGATTTTCAAAAGCAACTAGTGATCTGATTGGGTTCAGTCCTCCCCAGAAAAGAGTTACCATAAACAGATATGATTTTGGGGAAGTGCTATACGTCTCCTGCCTGCTCAGAGATGTGAGTTCAGGTGGCAGAGATTGCCAAGGGCTGCCATCTTTGCTGCTGCCACTGTTGCTGCTATTCCACTGAATCAAATTAGGATGCTTCACTTGGGGTAAAATACTCATGAAGTTGCAGGGGGTATTGCACCAAGGAGACAGTCTTGTACCAGGTGTATTACTGGTGACCAAGCCAATACTATCTGTGTGAGTCTCCAGGGCCAAAGTCACAGAAAAGGGTTTAGCTCTGCAGGGCAGACCCCATCCACCTCCTAGGGATTGTGCTGACCACTAGTTTATCCCAAAATCTTACTTGGATGGAAAACTTCAGTCTGGTCCCTGCCAGACTGCCGGATCAGTCTCAGCCCTTTACCCAAAACAATAGTTTACCATTACCTGACAAACTTCAGAAGAAATTCTTGGTTTGCTCCACTGCCTGCACCAGTACGCCATGGGGCTGCAGAGCCACTGTCCCATCCCATTATTTTTGCCTCTGAGCCCCTGAAGCCTCTTCTACTACAGCTCGACTTGTTTGGCTGTTCTCACCCTGACTTACACAGCCCTGTGTTTGTTTTCAGCCAACAGAGCAATTCATTCGCAGTTCCTGCCCACATCTAACTGGCACTGACATGTTCAGAGATAAATTTAATCTGGTGTCTTACTAGCCATGGAGCCCAGAACCAACCAACGAAACTCCCTCAATCAGCCAAACTTTCTCTGAATTGCTGGTGGGGCTTCAACACCCGCCAGCCAAAATTAACCAAATTAGTGCAGACCTTTTCCTTAAAGGGTTATCATCTCTAAACTGCTTACAGCAACTTGGGCTATTTACAAGGTACGTTTGGGAAGAACTTCCAGGATAAGTACCTGGAAAGTAACCTCAGCCACTGGTCCATCCTTTTGCAGAGCTGGGTCCTTCTATACCTTAGGACTACAACAGGTCACTCTGACTGTGTGCTAGATTAGGGTTTTGGCTGTGTAAGAGGGTTCCTTATTGCACAGAGAAGGAAGTGGAAGAACTGATGTGTATAAAACAAAGTTACTTCTTCCCCTTTTAACCTGTGATTTTTTTATCCTGATAGCTGCAGTAAGTCATTGAGATACAATTGCAAGGTAGCAGGCAATCCTGACTCATTTTAAAATGGCTCTACCCTCAGGTGAGTGTATTCCAGGACAAGAAGTCTTTTTCAGTATGTCTAGACTAGGGTAAAATTTGGTTTTTCAAAGATACTAGCTAACAAGGTTTGACTACTATGATCTGAAACCTTGCATAGATAGGACAAGTCAAATGCTAAAAGGTGTTTAAAAGTGTTTGCTAAGTCATTCTAGAAATACAACTTTTATACTTGTCTAGACAATGACAGAATACTTACAATGGCATGCCCACTGCAACAGCCAAGTAGTATAATAGCATAGGAAAGGATAAATAACAACTTTCTCCACATAGGTCTTCAAAGCAATGGCACAGATTGAAGTGCAGGGAAACCCTGAAGGGCCTGTCTAGACAACAAGGGAAAAAGTATCCTTTTTTCAATAGATTTAGCTCAGTCAGGCACTCTTTTTTCGAAAACAGGACCATCTAAGGGTCTACTGATATAATCTTCCAAGTTTTAGCAGGTCATATTCTGGGCTCCTGGCTGACTGCAACTCAGCCTGCTAAAATCATGTTAAAAGTGTTGAGGTCTATGTGTCTGTCAGGCAGGACTTTTAGTCCTTAAATAAGCTTGATTGAATTAGGTCTCCTGGAAATGGTCCCTTCCCTAAGGATGATGAGATGGCAGCTCATTTTTCATGCCCATTCAATCTTTTAACCCAAATCATTTGCCTAAACTGTACCAACAAATGCAAAGTTCAGTTTGTCTTTAGCATAAGTATTTCTAGCTGACTATGAGCACCGATTAATTTCTTACAGGCCACCACAGCAATTAGTTTTGCCTTTGGCTTTGTTTTCACCAAAATGTACTCAGATAAAACCCTTGATCAAATCTGCTCCTTTAAACAGCCACTTGAATATGTCTAGCCCACACGCTTGCACACATACCCACTCCAGCAACTGACTTACAAAAGTCAGCAGATAAATTCTTAGTCATTAAAACATATCCTTACACTGGTTTGTGAGCTTACTGGAGAGTGAAAAAATCAGAACATCTCTTTCCCAGAATTGTACTAGTATCTGTGACATCTTGAACAATACTTTCAAGAAAGAAAAAAAAAATGATAAAAATGAAAAAGTCATTACAACAATTCTAAAACAAGCATAAGAACAGCCTCTCAGACTGTTTAATATCAGGCTCTGTTTGCTATGTAAAAAAAAACCCCACAACAACAAACCAAACAGCAATAAAACCAAATAAACAGAGCAAAACAACCAACAAACCCAAACAAACCTATTAGTTCTGTTTATTATTAAGGCTTAATGACATAGGTGGGTATCAGTCTGATAGGGGAAAAAATCTGCCTCTCAATTAGTCACATTAGAGATTATGTCTCTATAACATGGGTGGGTATCTAACACTCAGGGGAAAATTCACAAGTCACCAACTCAATTGAAAGACTCCACCAAATAATAATTTGCTGGTATAACTCGAAGTGACCAAAGTAACACAGTCTGGATGTGCTTGAGACTCCCGGGGTTTAGTAGTCATTTGTCAATAGCTCTCAAACAATGGAGTTGTGAAACGGAGCCACTTAAGTTAACATGATAAGGCTTTTACATGATTGTGTAAAGTTTTTTTGACATGCACCATCTGAAATATTTTAGAAATACACATTGATTTCCTGTTTTGGATAAATAGGAATAAGCAAACCTCCTATGCTCAGGAGCCCTGGAGCCAGTCCATGATACAAAATAAGACAGACTCAACCATCAGCAAAGGCTTTTTGGTAAGCAGTTGTCACCCAAAGACATGGACAAAGTCCCTACTAAGCCCAAACCACTGCTAAAACGTTGATGGGAAGTCGATCTGAATCAGATCAGCATGCTCTGACCTGCTGTTCATGCTTCCTTCAGGTTTACAGCTCTGTCTTGAAACTTTCTCACGTGCTGAAATAATGTCTTCAAAAACTAACATTTTTTTATATATACATACATAGCTAAAAGACAGTAATACCCATGCACAGATTTTATTGTCTGTTCCTTTTTTTTTTTTTTGNAAAGTACACAGCGGCTCGGTCGATAGCCTATTAGGCTAGAAACAGTTCTGCATATCAAAGGCCGACGAACCTAATGACTAAAAATATAAGTACCTGACCCGGAGGATTAATCACACACTGTCAAGCTGAAATTGGTGCAATTCTTCCAATCATTAACGTTTTGCTTACAAAAATGTGCTTTTCTGTTTGTTTTTCTGCTAAATGA
>VZRS01012107.1:8733-25902 GCA_013398055.1 Ifrita kowaldi
GCGTTGCCTGCCCGGCCCGGCCCGGCCCGGCGGAGGGAGACAGCGGGCACCCACCCGCCGGGGCCCCGGCCGGACCTCGGGGCTGCCCGGCTCCCCGCGAGTGGCGGGGAGCGAGTTCGACGCTTTCCTCAGCTCTGGCAGGATGCTGCCTTCCTCCCGGACCCAGCTGGGGCTCTTCTTCATCCTCCTCTGCCCCGCTAACATCATCGGGCTCTGGTGGTGAGTAGTACACCTCGGGCGGGGGGGAAGCAGGAGGGTGCGCAGGGTCTCTCGAACTCCGGGGGTGGTCCCCCCCAACGTGGGGACGACAGAGTCCCCTGCACCCACTTGGGTGGGAATTGCTGCTCACTGGCTCTTCGGATCCAGACTGGGGCACCCACATGCTGTCAGGGTTTGGGCACACGAGTGTGTTGGGGGCAGCAGGCTGGGGGACCCCCAGGAATATCGGGCATACAGGTCCTGTGGTGAGAGTTGCATTCTGCCTCCCCGCACCCCAAGCCCACAGCCTGGGAGGCTTATATGCCTGAGGGGTGGGCGAGGGGGCTTAGTGGCTTCCAGACCCCTCCAATAAGTCAAATTTAATTAAAAGCCTTAGGGTCCCTACAGTGTCCCCCCTGAATGGTGGCCTGGACACAGCAGGGACAAAACCCCTATTTGTAATGGTGCCCTCATCAAAGGCAGAGACAGTGCCTTGCAGGATACCAGAGAGGGTGGGGGATTCATTACAGGCACAGAACTGGGACCCAGCCTTGGAAAGCCCAGGTATCTGTCGAAACATGAACTATTTAAATCTATTAAGAATTTCACCCAGCCTGTCTTTATCCGGTTTTAAGTGCTTAGATTCCAGCTCCCCGGCGTGCCGTCCGGGCTATCATTCATTATCTGAGGCTATTCGTCTCCACATTGTCACACTCTTTTGACCCCTAAAATAAAGCTCTCCATAAGCTTTTCCCCTCACGGTCCCCTGCCTGCCCACCAGTGATTTATTCCACGTCTCCATACCCTTTGCTAGCCCTGGCTCCAGGGGTGCAGTGGGGGCCTTTGTGAGTGTAAATGGTGCTGTTATAGTCAGTTGTACATCAGCTGAGAGTTTGTCCCTGGAACCCAAGTGCTGTGTTTATTGCCAGGCAAGGGTTTAACACGGGTCTGAGAGGGACTTGCCTTGGGTTTTTTGCTAGAGGAGGGGAGAGCGAGGTAGGGCAAGGCAGGTTGCTTGTGGAGGGTCTCCATGCTCCCTGCCACCCATCTGAGGGTAGCTGTGCCATTGCAAGGCATATGCCCTCCTGCTGCCTGAGACCTGCTGGTTTTCCCTGGCTAATTCTCAGACACACACACAGCTGTCCCTTCAGCTGTCCATGCTTTCTCTGCCCCATCCTCATCAGTATTTCCAAGCTCATGCCGTGTGCTGCAGCTTCGAGGACATCTGCCCATGGCTGGAGCAGGTAGAGGTGAAGCAGAAGCTCATTTTGCCTTCATTTCAGGGGCAGGCAGACAGCACCAACAAGGGCAGGGTCTTGGGGTGCCGGTGCCCCTTACCCCAGCTGCTCAGAGCTGCATCTCACCATGGGGTCTGGGTCCTGCTGGTGCCATGTGTGCACTGGCAGCACTGACTTGGGGAGATTAGCAGGATTTGGCAGAGGAGGGCAAGGGGTCAAACTTGTTTTTTCTTCTTTTAAAAAAGAAGAAGAAAGGGAACCTTTATTTTAAGAAGAATAACTCCAGCTGCCTGAAGCACGGCAAATGCACTGGGCAGTGGAGTGGCTTCAGGGAGATCACCAGCTCACACTCTGCTTCACTCTGGAGCCAGTGAGCTGGGAAGAGGTGGTGGGTGGATGAGGCCACCAGCACCACCAAACGGACATGCCAGGCTTCCCGGGACAGGGCACAGGAACAGCTGGATGGTTCATGAACTGCTTCCCTCAGAGTTTGGGGTTTTGGCCCCTGTCTGAGACCATCTCAGGGAACCCGTCCCGTGGTGGGGGAGAGGAGCCTGGGTGCTGCCTAGCCCCCTGAGCCAGCTGATGACAGGCACCTTCCCATGTGCCTGCTCCTGGTACTGGTCCCCTCTCCCAGGTGGGTAGCACTGGTGTCTGTGGGTTTTGCTGTTGGTGGGGAGGGGTTCAGGGGTGCAGCTGTGTGTTGTGCCAGAGTTCTTGGAAACCCCAGGACTGGTGGTGTTGACAGAGCTGTTCCTTGCTGTCACTGTCACTGATGCATAGGGACTTCGGTGGCACACCTTTGTGTGTGCATCACTGGGCACTCATGGGTGCTTGGCCAAGGGGGCATTTTCCCCTGGTCAAGAAAGAAACGTCTTTACAACTTCCCCATCCCACCTCTGTGTGCATTATCTGTGTGGTGGTGTGGATACAGGGGTTGCCTGAGCCAATTTTCCCCCCACTGGTGACCGAATTTGGGAGAGGGGCATGGTGGGCTGTAGCTGGGCTGGATCTCAAGAGGCACAGTCCCCAGCCCAGGCAGGCAGCCGGGTCTGGCCACTCAATGTGCCCATTGGGATCCTGGCGGATGGCTGCATCAATGGAAAAAGATTCAGGTATGAGGTACAAGCACTGACATCCTGCTAGTGACCTTGTAGCCTGAGAAAGATCATCCTCATTGTGTTAGGATGTCCCCAGGGAGTTCACTGAAGACACAGACCTTTCCATGGCAAAAGGGAGCAGGCTGTGGTCAGTGCCAATGGAAGATACATCACTCACATGCTGCTGGCACCTTGGTTAGTGCCAAGCTGCAGGGAGTAGGCTCTCCTTGCTCCCACTGGCTCTGTAAGTTCTCTTTCTTCCTCTTCCCCTACTCGTTACACATTTCTTGCTCAGCTCCTTGTGCAACAGTGATTTCTCCCTGAGCAGGACAGGTAGGGCCTGCCTGGGGCTCCTGGGCTGGCCCAGAGGGTGCAGAGATACAGAGCAGGCAAACTTAGTGTCTGAGGAGCCCCAGGCAGGTTCAGAGCAGGATTTCAGCCTAGCCGGTTTGCAGTTGGGCTGTGCTTGCAGGAACAGAGGCACTGTGGGGATGGGGGCGAGCAAAGCCAGCTTCCCTGGTGCCTGTTGGCTCTCCACAGGCATGGCCGAGAGCACCTGGGAGATGGAAGAGAAAGCAGGGGAGAAAATCATCCCAGCTGAAATGTGCTCTGCTCCAGCTGTGGGTCTGAGAGGGCCCAGAGGGATGGACACCTGCCCTCCATCCCCTTCCCATCCATGCACAAGGGCAGTGCACCTCCAGATTTTCATGGGACTTCTTCAGAGGTGCTCGGGGGGACCCACCCACCAGCCCCTGTGGCTGTACCCTTGCTTGAGGGGGTCCCAGTCCCACGTCTCTCAAGCCACACACCCTGGGTGGTTTCATGCAACAGTGGTCTCTCCTTCTCTTTCACTGCCCTGACCAGCAGCCACACTGCAAGGCCAGAGCCTGTAAGGGCAGGCTGCTGGGCTGGAGGGCCCTGCCTGTGTGCCTTGGGGTGAGCACCGTGAGTCACCCCCTGGGCTTGCTGACCTACAGTTGCTACCCCACGGCGCCCAACAGACTGGGCTGTCCAGCCATGCCGGGCATGCCTTCTCCCCTGGAGCAGCACCATATGGGCAGAAATGAATCTCCCAGTGCGGGAGACCCTGCTTGGTGCCATCTCCCTGTGCCCTTGCTGGGGCAGCTGCTGACTTGCTGGGTTTTCCAAAGGGACAACGTTCCTCTTGCACTCTTTGAGATGACTACTGGCTCTCATTAGGCTACTTGTTTTCTCCCACAAAGGCAGCTGAGCTTTCCCCAGTGCCATCCCTTGTCCCTGCTCCTGATTACATCCACTCTCCCATGGTGACACCCAGGCTCCCCGGCCATGCCCTATGCATGCCCCAAACTAGAGGGTTTGTCTGGGCTTTGCATCAGAGGCTTGACCCCTTCAAACACCCCTCGTGCAGGAGGGTACTGGGCAGAGCTGGGCACACCCTGACACCTGCTCAAGCTTTGCAGGGTCCTGCCACAACATGTGGCACCCACATTTGGGCATGAACTAGCCAAGCCCTCATGCTTCCCCAGCTCCAGCCTCTGTCAGCACCCAGAGGAAGGACATAGTGACTACAAGTGAGTGGACTTCTTCCTTCCTATCCCAGCCCTTCCAGGGTTTGGACATGGCTTTAGGACCACCACCTCTGCAGGTGCATGCTCCCTCCATCCCCCCAGTACCTGTAGCACAAGTTTGGGCAGCTCCTGCTCACAAGAGCCTGGCCTCAGCATGACCCTGCAGCTAGCAGGTCCATGGGTTGATGCAATGCCATGCCAAAGCCTCTTTCCTTAAGGCAGCTTCCCAGCTGTTTGCATGCCACCCTTGCCAGGGAGGTGTGAGGAGGAGGGCAGGGAATGGGGTCCCCCTTCTCCTCCCAACCCACGGCATTTCCTGCTCCCTCAGTGCCCCGAGTGCTGCTCGGCAGCCAAACCCTGGCTGTGCCCCCCCAGGGCAGTGACTTGCTGCTTACTCACCACACCCTCATGGGCCTCCTGCTCTGTTTCCACACCCGGCTGCCCCGGTTAGTGGCAGCACCCACGCATCGCCCCAGGTGAGGGGCCGAGTGCCCGCCACATGCCTGCATGGGCTGCAGGGAAAGCTGGATGGGTGAAAATTCGTCCATGTGTCCCCCTTGCCCTGTTAGCACAGCTTGGGAAGAGATGGGCTCCCTGTGGGTTTGACTTCCTTGTAGGCTGTCACTCAGTGTGACATCATTGTGGCTGGCGTGGGGTGACCTATGTCCCTAGGGATGGAGGTCAGTTCTCCAGGGCTGCCATACTGTAGTTCTTACCTCTCCAGGCAGGTGCAGAATTGCCTGTGGGCTCAGAGTGATCACCCGGGTACCCTAGGTAACCATGCATCACCCTCCTGAGGGCTCCCACAGGCTGGGATAGAGACCTGCATGCGAGGCAAGACACAGCCTTACTACCCCAGGGCAGAGTCTCCTTGCCCCGTGGGAGTGCCCAGGCAGCAGTACCAATGGGTGCAGACCTCTCAGGTCCCACATGGAGCTGGCATGGCCCAGCCACTGTTCTCCCTTGGGGCTTCAGGGCCATCAGGACCAAAGCAGGTATTTTTCACCCAAGATGCAGGTGCTGCTTTTGAGAGCTGACTGTCCTCTTGGTCACTGCATGGTTCTGCCAGACTCACTGCCTTGGCTTCCCGCAAACCAGGGCCCCACTGGCTCCCCTCCATAACGGTCTGCTGGCAGGGGCCAGAGGTCCTGCTCCACATCATCCCCATGCCCAAGGAGAACATGGTGACTTGGCCCAGGCTCCTTGGTCCATGATTTTGGCTGGGAATGAGACTGGGACATACTGGAAGCTTCATGACCATGAGCTGAGCTGGAAAAAAATGGTGATAATGGCTCTTAGGAACCCTCGGCTCTGTTGCAGCAGGCACAGCATCCAGGGCTTGCATCAGAAGCCCCGGTGACTCCTGTTTGATGTGCGTCACTGGGACTGGGCTCAGGCTGCGGCTGCTGCAGCCTAAGGGGTGCCAGCAGCAGGTGGGCAGTGGTTTGCAGACCCTTTTCTGTGCCTCAGTTTCCCCTTTCAGCAATGTAAGGGGGTTGTTTCCCTTACACAGGGGTGCTGAGAGGTTGGAAAGTGGGGCTCATCATCCCATCAGCTTTCGGGGCAAGACAGCAGCCCCGCAGCAGCAGTTCTGGCAGCCAGCAAAGGGCACCAGGGGTAGGCAGGAGGGATGCTGCTGTGCTGCCGAGCCTGGCTGGGGGCTCCCAGGCAGGAGGTGGCGGGGGGGCCGGGGTGCCCCAGGCAAGTTGCGGGGAGCCGGGCTGGCGACCCTGTTCCTTCACCAGGGCAGGGGGAGGAGTGCCCGGCGGCAGAGGTGGGGCACCTTAATTGTAGATGCGGGAGGCCTTGGAGCGGGACAAGCTCAGGCAGATCTGGGCCCTGCGCCGGAGCCCTTGCCAAAGTGGTAGCAGTTTGGCAGCATTTTTCTTGCCCTTGTCTCCCCCCATTCTCCCCCCCCTCTGAACCCTCCAAAGCAAAACAGCTCTTGGGCTCCCGGCAGCCTCCCTGCGCCAGAAAGTGGAGCCCAGCGGAAATTAATATCGCGCTGGACTTAGGCAGCCCACCCCACGCCTCGTCGGCACGGACAGAAAGCTCCCGCGCTCTCCCGCCAGCCCTGCTGCCGCCTGGACCATGGGTGGGGACCCCCGCGGTGCCGGTGAGCCACCCACCACCCCCCAGACCCGCGGGGCTGAGATCTGCTTCCCGGCCTGATCCAGCGGGCCGGGGTGAGCCGCAGTTCAGTATTTGATCTGACGGCCCCGGGGGGCTGGCGCATCGTTTTTATACGAGTACAAAGAGTCATCTCTTAATGAAAGTCCCATCCCGGCTCCCCCTCTTCCCCACCCCACCGGCGGAGGCAGCCAAACCTCCGCCATCCTGCTTTAGATGTCAGGAGCCCATGGTCACAAAGCACAGCAAGCTTGGAGGCCGACATGGAGGCCGACATGGAGGCTTGGGTCCCTGTGTGGTCATCATAGGATGGGACTGGACAGATTTTCTGGTCACTTTCCATGTGGGTCTCAGTTTCCCCATCTATGGGGGACCTGTGCCAGGCAAGCTCCACAATGCTTCCCTAGCTGTGCCATCCCTTTGCGGAGGTGCATGTGAATTGTGCAGCAAAGGGAAACTGAGCTGCCAGGAGCAAAGGGTTCTCCCCAGCAAAAGTGTGGGTTTGCCTCAGTTTCCCTGCTGGAAATTCCCTTTCCAGGCTATGCCTCTCTGTTGAGCTGTTTAATCTCTAAACCTCCAGCCAAAGCATAAGGGCTCCTTTTCCAGGCTGTGCGAGAGGGCACGTCCTCTCCAAGCCCAGCTGGGGTCTGGTGGGCAGGAGATCCAGGCAGCTGGGGAGCCTTACGTGAGGCAGGGTGATCCTGGCAAGGGCCTTGAGCTTCAAACAAGGGGCTTGGAGGGGGTTTGCACTGGGGACAGGATTGCAAGCAGAGTACTGCAGCCTGGTGACCCAAACACAGCCCCCCAGCTGCACAAGAGTGAAGAGGAAACCCAGAACACAGTTAAACACTGAGATTCAGCTTGTGATTTTTGAGCCCCTGGGGCTTGGCCAGACTATAAAGCTCTGGGTTTGGAAGCTGTGCAGCTGATGCTCTCCAGTGAGTGGGGCTGAAGGCAGCACGAGCCGCCCAAGCACTGCTCCCCAGGGAATCCCAGGGAATGTAGCCTCCCAATCATCGGGCATCTCTTGGTCCTGGGGTATGCTGAGTCCAGCCCTAAGGTTCTGTGGGCATCCATGGCCATGAAAATCGTGTTGTTGAGCAGGATGAGCTCTGAGCCCACAGGAGCAGCGCTGGAGGCAAGGGTGGGCTGAGTGGGGCTGTGTTTAGGGCGTGCTAAATTCGTGTGGCCCCTGGCTCCGGAGTTGCCCATGGCAGAGCTGGAGCAGCGCCCGCGTCAGCACGAGGCAGGGTGCTGGCAGGCTGCGCAGCTGCACGAGCTGTGCCGGGGAGGGCACTCCGGGCGAAATGTGTGGGGAAAGTACAGGAGTTTCTGTAGCCAGTGGCACACCGGGGAGCACAGCGTTGCGCTCAGACTTTGCCTCCAGGCTACCAGGGAGCAAAGCACCTCACTCCAGCTGTGCTGGCAAGGAGGAGCTGCCTCTGACGTGAGCCCAGCCAAGACTTGCCCTTCCTCACTGGCATTGGCAGAGCCGGCGATGCCACCTGCATCCCTCCCTTGCACTCCCGCACTCGCCTGCGGCTCCATTCCCTGGAGCCAGTGCCTGGATTTGGGGAGGTGAGTACAGGATCCTGGCCAGCAGCCGAGGGGCTTTATCACAGGCAAGGTCACTCATCTAGTCTCCCACGACGTAAAGCAGCAAGCCCCCGTGGAGAGGGGGAGACACACCAAGAATGCTGGCTGGGCTCCTTGCTGTGTCCACAGCTCTGGGAGACGCAGCTGCATGGGGCATCAGTCACATGGCAGTGCCAGGGCTGGGTTGGGTCAGTGCCAGCCCCAAAGAGCAGGTGCTGAGTAGCATGATATTTCTGCCATCTCCCGTCGGGGACACCACCATCACCCCCATGGATGTCCCCAAGGACGTAGAGTGGTATGTGCCAGCATCATCCTACAGCCATTCCCCAAATAGATGGGCAGGGCAAGGTATCGCCCGGGTGATCCACCCATACCTGTTGTCCTGCCCCTGCTGCATACATCTCTCTGTCCCCTTGTCACCCGGGCTCAGCATGGAGCTGGCACTGCCCTGCAGCCCTGCTCTGTCCCTGGGGGTAGGTCTGGTCACGTCCCATCCGCACCCTGGTTGCTCCTGGGCTTGGGTGCTGGTTTTGCTCTGCTCGCTGTCCCCTCCTGCAGGGCAGTGGGGAGCCCCCTGGTCATGGACCCCAACAGCATCTGCCGCAAGACGAAGCGGCTGGCGGGGAAGCAGGCAGAGCTGTGCCAGCTGGAGCCAGAGATTGTGCAGGAGGTGGCCAAGGGCACCAAGCTGGGCGTCCGGGAGTGCCAGTACCAATTCCGCTTCCGCCGCTGGAACTGCACCAGCCACAGCAAATACTTCGGCAAGATCCTGCAGCAGGGTAAGGCCAGTGCTTCCTCAGCTTCCTACTTCCCAAAAAGGCTCCAGCCTGGTCATGCACCTCTCTGGGACTCCTGGAGCAGAGTCTTGGTGTGCAAACCTCTGTGTGTGTGTGTGTGCGTGNCTGTGGCCAGGGCAGCTCAATGCTAGTCACCATGGCAGGAGTGCAGACCAGGAACCCAGTTCCTGTGTGGGAGGGCAGAGAAAGAGCAGGTGTGAAGCCTCCAGAGGTGGTGGGAGTCTTTTACCTCCTGTGCCCAGGAGGGAGAGAATTGTGCCAAGCTGCAGATAAAGCCTGAGTCATTCACCACCAAATGCTGTTAGCAGGGAGCAAACATGCCCGGGTGAAGGGGTGAAACCGCTGGTGATCAAGGCAAGGGGAACAGTGATGGGCAAGCCAGGGGCTTGAGATGGGCAGGGTATGGGGGGCCATGGAGGGGGACAGAGCACAAATAGCTGCTGGAGGGAGGGGTGATCTCACCAGCAGCAAAGGCACTCTGCTTTGCCAGTCACTGCAGAAAGACACCCGCTTTTCCCTTGGGGTAACCCAATGGGTTGGCTGGTTGCTCAGTGGAGGTGAGTACAGAGATCAGTTGGGACTACCCCAGGGTAGCTGTCCCACGATCCATGGCTCAGATGCTGCAGGGCTGGGAGCTACATCCCAACCTCTGCTGGGAGCCATGAATGGTACAAGAGGAGTCAGAGATGCAGAACACTGGACTGAGCACTGGAAAACCATTCCTGAGGCTCCTCTGTGGAGAGAACTGGGGTGGCAGGCTATGGTCTCCTCCTGTCCCCAGCTGCCCAGCCCTTGTGTGGCCCCCTGCTACCTTCCGGGCATGTCAGCTTCCTCCTGCCCCAGGCAGCTCCTGCTGCTCCTCCTGTTGTAATCCGGTGCTGGGGGCTGTCTCCGTCCTGGGTCCTGGCTGCGCCTGAGATGAAATCACCATAAACAAGATGTCCCTCACCGTACTCTTCTCCTGGTCTCTTTGCTCCTGGGGCTGGCTCGATCATTCTCCTGCATGTCTCTCTGCCCCAGGCGAGTCTCTCCAGTTGGAGCTAAGTGTTGGGAGATGCTTGTGAGGGGTCACTCCTCCAGCTTTCCCAGGCAGGACAGACTGGTCTGGGGACAGGCAGGGTCGTGGAGCCAGGGTTGTGCCAGCCGAGCCCAGTCCGCGGAAAGGGGCCAGGCAGGGCTATGCTGGTGGCAACACAGGGACGCCAGGGTTGGGCAAGGCCATGCCAGAGGTGTCAGGGTCGGGCAGGAGTGTGACAGGAAGCTATCGGGGACGCCTCGAGGCCAGGTCGGGTTTGACGGGGCTGCGGCAGGACCTCGAGCGGAGCCGGGCAGGGCTGTGCCAGGCAGCGCTGTGCCAGGCAGGTCCGTGCCAGGCAGATCCGCAGCAGGTCCCGGGGCTTCGGGGGCAGGGCTGTGCCAGCCAGAGCCGCAAAAAGGGTTGCACGTTCAAACGCGGCGGCGGGACGCGGGGCCGGTCGGGCTGCGGCCACCGTCCCCTACCGGAGGGTGCCCGTGGCCGTGGCCGTGCCCACATCGTGGCCGTGGCTGTGCGCCGGGGACGGAGCCTGGCACCCGGGAGTCCCCCCGCCCGGCCCGCCCTGTCCGTCCCCCCGGGCTCCGGTTTCCCTGTCGGAGCAGATGCTTTCGCAGTCCCGTCCCTCCTCCTCCTCCTTCTCCGGAGCAGCCTCCGCGCCGCGCTCCANGGGTTGCTCAGTGCTCCCCGGTTCAGTCACGCTGAAGTTTCACTGCCGGGACATGTTACTGCTGTGTTGTAATGAAGCAATTACCGATGCTCCCAGACAGTCAGGGGCTTCGTGAAGCCCAAGAATGCACCCTCGTCTGGCAGTGATTTACTGCTCCCCCGGGACCCCAGGGTGTGCTGGGAGAAGGGGCTGGGGTGGGAGGCAGTGTGCAGCTGTTGGGAGCTGCCCCTCACCCTGTAGGTGCCCTTCACATCCCTCCTCCTGGCCTTGCAGGGAGCAGAGGAGAGGAGTGTTTGTCTCCTGTCCCTGTCCCTGGATGGGCACCCTGATGTCACCCTGAGGAACGGGGCCGGGTGGCAGGAAGGTATGTGCAGGTCTCAGCCATGGGGATACAGTGGGCCAAGCCTGGCCCAGCTGCACCAAAATCAGAGCAGGGGCAGAGCAAGAGGGCACCCGAGAGAGTGTAAGGGATGGGAAAGCCCTGCCATGCTCCTCAGAGAGAGAGGCTGGGAGTGGATGGTGCTCCAAGCAAGGGGGGATGCTTGAAGCACCTTGGGCTGGTAGGATCACTTAGTGGGAGGTGAGTTTAGTCCTGCCCCTCTTCCCATGTTTGTCCCTGTGCTATGACAGATGGAGATGCTGGAGTAAGCCCCAGTCTCCTCAGCCATCACATCTGTTGGTGCATGGCCAGCCCGAGGCAAAGTGGGTATGTCCTTGGGCCATGCAGGGCGGTCAAGGTGGCCTCCCTGGGGGGTATTGGAAAGAGCGGGGTGCCCTGGGCACCCAACTGACTGCAGGTACTAGTGAGGGTCAGAGCTGAAGCCCCAAGGGAGACACTGGCCCATGGGAGGGGGATAGGCTCATTAAAAAAGCTGATTTGCAGATGTGGGTTCCCCCCAACACAGGGACGTGTATTCAGTCAAGAGGCAGAGAGTCAGGGCACATGGGGGACTCTTCTGCCTCTGGAGTCACCTCTTTTCACCACAACCTGGCAGTGAGGCTGGTGGGATCTGTGCCAGGCAGGGATCCAGGCTGGAAGTGGGGTGATGCCAGAATACAGGGCCAGACTAGGTGGTGAGCGAAAGGTACTGGCAGATGAGCTGCTGGGTACCCAGGAGCAGCTTGTGTTGGAGGACGCACAGGCACATCAAGCATGGGGATGCTGAAGGAGCCACCACATTGGTCCAGCCTCACTGCTGGGGTGGTAGAGATAAGCAGTGTTGTAGGGACAGTGGTGAGTTCTTGAGTCCCTGGCACTCTGAGGACATGGAGCATCCCAGCTAGAGGTGTGGAGTTCCCCAGGGCAGCAGGATGGGTGTCAGAAGCCCTCAGAGGTGCCAGCAGGCACCAACCTACCTGTAAGCCTGTAGGGATGGCATAAAGTATCCCAGCATTTTTGGGGTTCCCAGCTCCATGAGACGAGTACCTCCTGTCCAAAGTCCTTTTCTATCCAAGGATGCTGCAAACCTCCTACTCCTGGCCATGGCCTTGTCTGGCACAGTCATGGCTGTCCCCTCTTCCCTC
Source organism: Ifrita kowaldi (assembly GCA_013398055.1). Lineage (NCBI taxonomy): Eukaryota > Metazoa > Chordata > Aves > Passeriformes > Cinclosomatidae > Ifrita > Ifrita kowaldi. The sequence continues at coordinate 20,570 of VZRS01012107.1, forward strand.
GCAGCCGCCTGTGCCAGGTGCGGCTTGCCAGGGCAGGCTGGCTTGTGTCTGGCAGCCACGTGTCTGGTGGAGCTGTCAGAGGAGAGGCATCCCCCCAGGGCCTGGCTGGCAGGGTGGCATGGGGACCTCTGCCAGCTTTGGGCTGCCTGCTGAGGGCTCTGCCAGCCCCAGGTGGGAGCAGGCGGGTGGTCGGGTGGCTTGCGGGGGCAGGAGGGCCTGGGGAGGGGGTGGCACCGCCTGGGTGGCACTGCCAGAAAGGCACCGGTGTGCCCAGTTCCTGCTAGTACCAGAGGGATTCAGGTGCTGCGTGGGCTTTTGGAGGAGCTCCTCATGGAACTGGTGCCCTGGTATCCCTCTTCCTGCAGCCCCCTCAAGTCAGAACACTGAAGATGGAGGGATGGGACATCCCCCAAAACTCACCTTCCCCTCCCTCCCCAGGAATCCCCTGCATGCCACCACCCTGGGCCAGCCCTGCCCTGGCATTTGGGTGGGCAGGGGTTCGGCTGGCATGGAGCAGGGGGAGCGCAGGAGCCCCCCGAGCAGGGCGCCGCACCCCCGCTGCCAGAATCCCCCGCTGGCTGCGGCTGTGAGCGGCAGGTCCGGGCAGGGGAAAGATGCTTGGAATTCGTGTCCCGGAGCAGAGAGAGACAGGAGCAAATACTAATAATAAATAATCCTGCAGGGTGGAGGCTGTGCTGGTGGAGAGAGGGGGGCAGGCAGCTCCCCATGGCAAAGAGGGGAGTGGGGGGAGAGCAGGCAGCACAGCTTCGTCACTGCCACCCTGCAGAGGGGTGAGTGGCACCCTCTGTATTCCTCGCAGTGTTTCTTTCCCGGTGCCAGTTTGGAGCTGGGGATGGGATTTTTACTGCTTGGAGGGATGTTGCAGGGTAGCGTGAGGAAGCTGTGGGTACCGCCTGGTCACCTGGGACCACTCTCTGCCCTCTGAACTTCCCTCTTTCCTATGGGGCAGCACCCAGACTTGCAAGGGGAGGCAGGAGATCTGTTGCCTCTCCGCAGCTGAGTGGAGGAGCACTGGCAGGGCCTGACCATCCCCCAGAGTCCTCAAATCTGCTTGCAAGAGGCCGTTCCTGCCCCAGGCAGCCTATTCCAAGGTGGGTGCATCACCCAGGGAACAGCACTGAGCACATATGAAGAGGGAGAAGGGGGCGTCTGAGCCCCCTGGGATGTCAGCCAGGGTGGATGGTGCTTTGCATGCTGGAGCTGACCCCACATCCCGGCCCTGTCCGTTCTCCTGCAGATATCCGTGAAACAGCCTTCGTGTATGCCATCACGGCGGCGGGGGTGAGCCACGCCATCACGCAGGCTTGCAGCATGGGCGAGCTGCTGCAGTGCGGCTGCGAGCTGACACGGAGCCGGGCCCCCCCCTCACCCACAGCGGGGCCAGGCACAGAGGGCACCGCCTGGGAGTGGGGGGGCTGTGGGGATGATGTGCAGTTTGGCTACGAGAAATCCCAGCAGTTCATGGACGCCAAGAACAAGAAAGGCAAAAATGACATCCGAGCCCTTATCGACCTGCACAACAACGAAGCCGGGCGCTTGGTAAGGCCCCGGCACTCCCTGTGCCCTGCGCCCCCTGTGCCCCATCCCAGCCCTCCACCTTCAGTGTCCCCAAGCCAAGCACCTGCACCAGCTTTGGCTGAAATATGACCCAATATCTTTTGGGTATCCTTTGCAGGTGCTTTGGAAACCCCTCCCGTGCCACTCTCCACCCCCAGCCCCTCCCCCGCGCCAGGGCAGCACCAAGAGGCAGGGTTTGGCTGGAGGTGCTGGGCAGCGAGAGAGGGAACCGAGGGCTGAGCATCGCTGTCTCTTCCCCAGGCGGTGCGCAGCTACATGAGGACAGAGTGCAAATGCCACGGGCTGTCGGGCTCCTGCACCCTGCGGACCTGCTGGAGGAAGATGCCCCATTTCCGTGAGGTGGGGGATCGCCTGCTCGAGCGCTTCAATGGGGCTTTCAAGGTGATGGGAGGCAACGACGGGAAAACCCTCATCCCTGTGGGCGACAACATCAAGCCTCCCGATAAACAGGACCTCATCTACTCGGCTGACTCACCTGATTTCTGCTCGGCTAATCGTAAGACAGGCTCACTGGGCACCAGGGGCCGTGTCTGCAACAGCACAGCCATGGACACGAGTGGGTGCGACCTGCTGTGCTGTGGGAGAGGGCACCGGGACGAGACGGTGGTGTTGGAGGAGAACTGCCTTTGCCGCTTCCACTGGTGCTGTGTGGTGCAGTGCCGCAAGTGCTCCGTCCGTCAGGAGCTCAGCCTCTGCGTCTGACAGCCTGGGGTCAGGCGAGGACAATTTGGGAGATCACCTCCAAGCTCCCAAGGCGCTCCTGGGACAGAGACAGGAGGAGCCGGTGGTAGGGTCAGCATGGGTGAGCCCAGCTCTGCGCTCTGGGGAGTCCTGCCTTCCCTAGAGGGCAGCATGGGGCTGCCCGGCTTCCCCACGGCCCCCGCGGTGGGAGCTGTGGGCACAGAGCTTCCACTAATAAAGCTATTTAAAGCCGGTATGCCACAGCGCTTCCTGGGGAGGGCTGGGAAGTGCTGGCCACCGTCCTGGGATGGGACTAGCCAGAGAGCTGTCTTGCCCCAGCTGTGAGATCCAATCAGTAACTCTCTTGCCAGCCTCTGTCCCTGCTGGGACCTGTGGCAAAGTCCAGCTCATTTTTTATCTACTCTCTGATTTTCTCTGTGGTTGTTGAGCCTGGAGATGTGTGTGGACGAGGGCGAGTACTCTCCTGCCCTGCTCTGCTGCTTCCACTGCGTGAGTGCTCTCCTCCCATCACCCACAGCTGTCATTGCTTGGGGTGCCAGTCCATGTCCCTCCACCATCTGACCTGGGATGTTTGCAGTCCACGCTGCCTCCACTCATGCTTCGTGTCAGAGGCACATCTAGCTGCCCTAACACTATGGTGATGTGCTCTGAGTTTCTTGAAGGGACCCTGTATTCTTTTCACTCCAGCCACCGTCACTGCAGTCCCCGCTGCAGAGCCTGGCACACGGGAGCCCTGGACAGCGCTGCCACTGTTGGCTTGGTGGCATGCAAGGCATTCACTTGGCATGCCGTGAGCCACGTGCAACCCCACCTGGATGGCAGGGTGCCAGGCATGTATGTCTTGATAACCTGATCAGCCTGTGCCCCTCATGGACAAACACAGGGTGAGGAGCAGCCTGCCTGGCTGCCCAGCAAGGCAGGCTGCCAAGCCTCTGTTCCAGGGGCTCCAGGGATCTCTGAGGGGGTCCCTCCCATGCTGCAAGGAGCCCACAGGAACTGGTTTCTCCAGCATTACCCAGCACAGGGGTTTAGGTAACTGCAGAGGGGAATGTGTGTGTGCAGTGCCTGCTCAGCTGGCAGTGCCCCATTGGGCTGAGAAGCCATCCCCAGAGGGATGTCAGCAGAGAGAGAGAGAGCCTGGGCAGACAGGTCCATGCTCCTGTGCCTGCCCTCCACGTTGCAGCAGTGCTGGACACTGGGGGCTTCCCTGTCCACCCCACTGCAAGAGAGCTCTAAGCTGAGGTAGCTGAGGTGGGCAACGCCCCTTGTGCTGGGTACTGCAGGGCAGGGTAAAAGCAGAGCTCACGGTGCTGGGCAGACTGCAAGGCAAGGGAGGCTGCATGGGGTGCTGGAGATGCCCACCAGCGGGTCCTTCCTCGCCCGCCCCAGGCAGCCAGCAGGGAAGGGCAGGAGAAGCAGGGTGCTGGTGAACCATTAACTTGGCCCAGCAACCACTGGGGAGGGAGTCTCTAAATCTGTCAGCTGCAGCTTTGCAGCTGGAAATTCCCTTCTGACTTGGCTACGGTGGTGCTGGGAGAAGGGAGGCACAAAGGGCTCCCGGGAACTGCCGTCCTGACGCCCGCCCATGGGAACATGGGTGGGTGTGAGCAGGGCTGGGTGGGTGCAGGTGAAGGTACCTGTGCATGCAGGCAGCTTGGTGTGTGTGCATGCACAGGTAGCATGTTTGTGCTTGCCCATGACCATACGTGTGCATGTGAGCTTGTATATACACCCCTCACTGTGCGTGTGACCCCTCGTGGGTGTGCAAATGTTGGCTCGTGTGCCTTCCTGCATCTCTATGAACACACAGCAGATTGCCAGTGTGTGTGCATGTCAGTGACACTGTCCCCACGTGTGCCTGTGTGACAGCATGTTTGCATGTCATATTGTGTTTCCTCAGGTGTGTCTGGGACAGGCAGAACATGTGTGGGTGCAAAAGAGTCCTCCAGGAAGGGAGCTGGAGAGTTGCAGGAGCTGTGTGATGGAAGATGTGGGGAGCTGTTCCACAGGCTCTGCAGGTCCCTCTGAATTGGATGCACTTGAGCACACCTCAAGCCCTGGACTGCCAGGAGAGGTCATTTCAGGCAGGTCCCGTGAAACTTTATGTCACCCCTGCTGTCCTCTGGAACCATGGCTGAAACCAGCTACAGAGGGATTCTGAAACCCTCTGTGAAATGTTCAGAGTCTGAGCTCCAACCTTCGGCAAGTTCCTTCTCTGGATTCTGTCTCAGCTCCCCCACAATGGGCTGCTTTCGTGCTGTGGGCTGCTTGGACATAGCTCTGGAGATCTGGCAATGGATAAACCCCTGGGAAGACATTTAGTACTTTTGAGTAAGGTATCGGACCTGTGTCCTCTCTGCCATCGCCCCAAATCACAGCTCCTGAAGGATGGAGATCACAGAAGCCAAAAATGTGGAGGGGAAGCACATGGTCTGTGATTGTGGGGTAACTCCTCTGCACATCCATGAGTTACTTCTGCACTGTGTCTGTGAGCCTCTCGTGGGTGTGCAAACCACTTGGGCTGTGTGTCTTGTTCTCTGTCCAGCTGAGGGAAAGGGACAGCTCTTGTGGGGGCTGGCAGCTCCTTACTACAGCTTCCTGCTGCTCCTGATCTGGCAAAGCCAAATCCATTCCCTTGATAGCCAGGAGAAGCCCTGACAGCACCCTACAGGTGCTGCCAGTAGCCTGTCAGGGTCTGGACTGACCCAGTGTTCTGGAGAGGGCTGAACAGCCAGCAGAGCCCCCTAGAAACCTCCCAGTTCTCCAGATCTCCACAGCTCCCCAAGAGCTCCCCATCCAACAGGACCTCGCCCCAGATTCCTAACACACCCCAACAGTCCCTAAGGGCAGTTACTCCCCAGGTCCCCAGAAGTGCTCCAGGAGTCCCTCAGATTGCTGGAAGTCCTGCAGCCATCCAGGCCCCCAGGAGCCTGCTGAACCCCCCAAGACCCAGCAGCTCCCGGCCTGGGGGGGCCAGCATCCCTGCTGTCGCCATGGCAACCCGGGATGCGGGGCGGGGAGGGGCGGGGCGG
>VZRS01012112.1:1410-21376 GCA_013398055.1 Ifrita kowaldi
CATTTCTCTTTTGATTGCCTGGATTTTGTTTGTTGTTGCTTTTTTTCTCCTCAATGTGCCTTAACTCTCTGCTAAGTTGTAGAGTGAATCTTGCCAACGAACTCTGTCGTGCTGCCACTTAATATTAAATCTGTTTTTTGCTGATACCCTTGCCAGTGATTTTTCAAGTGATCCCAAACACTTGTTCGTGACACCCATGCTGGTCCTAGGACTGCACCAGATCATGATGGGCACCAAGGCCATAGCCATGCTTGTCTGCCCTGGGGGGCTCACGCTCCTGAGGTTCCAATCTTCTTTTCCATGTTCCCCTGGCAAGCATAGCCAAGCCCCTGGTCCCCTGAGCTGACAGTTGTTTTTCCACCTCCCAGTGTGCAGCAGCACAAGGCCACGGGCTGCAGAACCCTGCCAGGCTCCTTCACCTCCACACCGAGAGCGGAGCCAGAAACCTGCCAGCCTCAGGAGGTGGCTGTAAAGAGCGTGGCAGGCACCACAAGTGAGTGCCTGCAGCACGGTTGTCACTGACAGGGCCAGGTGAAGGAGTCGTGCAGACACTGCTGTGCCAGGCCATGAACAGTGCTGGGTCACGGGGAGGTCCAGCATGGATGGGCAGCAGCCCCTTCCTGCTGGAGGCTGTGTGGAAAGAGGGCAGGGATGGAGAAGGTGCCACCAAGGACTCATGTTTCTACTCCAGTGGGAGTCAGGGTTCTGCTGGGGTGTCTATTCCTGGTGCTCAAGTTGCACACACCCCATCCCAAATGGGAGAGTAACACCTTCAGAAGGTCACAGAGGCTTTGGCCAGGTGGGCACAAAGCACACAGGGACTGGTGCAGGTATACAGGATGACCTTTTCGCATAAGGGCTTCCTGTACTCCTGCTGTCCAGGGAACCTGAAGGGCTCCTTGTTCAGATTTGAAGTTTGTGTGCCAGTAATGGAAAAAACAGAGCAAAGGCAAATATTTTAAAGGGTAAAATGTGGATAAATGTGGCACCTGTGTCACCTCAGGGTTTTCCCTGTGTGTCTGTGCAGAGAGACCCTAGAACCCACATGTCTCTGTGCCCCAGACCCAGGGTGGAACCCTAGGAGTGTCCTTGCAGGGCACCAGGACAGGAAGTGTCACCCATGAACCCTTTCAGGCGGGTGCTGCCTGTGCCAAGGCAGGAACACCTGCTACGGTGCTTTCCTCTCCAGCTTCTCTGGGATGCCCAGGCTGAGCATGTGGGGCCCTGGCCCCTAGGCAGTCTCTTCCACCATGAAGCCACCAGTCATCCACAGCTTTTCCTGTAGGGTGTCCCTAAAGCATGGTAGCACCCCAGGGTGGCCCTGTGGGTGCCAATACACAGCCAAAGCACTGTGCAGGGGGATCTGTCTTCCTGATACCAGAGCAAGACCAGAGATCTGCAGGATCCACCCAGGACACTGAAAACCTCAGGGTCTCCTGGGGCTCTCCCTGCCGCTGCATCCCAATGAAGCAAGGTGCCCAAAACCAGTCTGGGAGTCTCCCGTGGATCCCCAGCATATCCCAGGCCATTTATATGCTGAGGTCAGTGCTGGTGGCATGGCAGTGCCACGGCAAAATCCCCTCCAAAACGGGGTGCCTGGAACCTTGACCTCCTCGGCAAGTCCCCAGGCCAACAAGTGCCTGGCACTTTTTTGGCTGGTGCGGCTTCTGCGTGGCCTAGGAATGATCTCCCAGGGTTATTTCTGACTCACAGGACAGGAAACATTTCGGGGTTTAAGCCAAGCTGAATAATATGCTCATTTCCTTGTGCCGACTACAAAGCACCTGCTCCAGGGGATTTATGGAGTGCCGGCCTCTCGCACTCACTACGCGGCTGCCTGCCCGGATGTTTTTATTTTCCTGGTATGGTCAGCAAGTGCCAAGGCCTGTTTTGCGAAACACCCCGTGACCTCCCGGCACGTTTCCTTGGGGGGAGCCTGGGCAGAACCACGGGCTGCAGCACACCCATGCTGGGATACCCAGGGTGCTGGAGAGCCAGGGTAGGTGCCAGCACCCTGCCAGGGCTGAAGGTAGCAGGAATGCGTGGCTGACCCACTGATGCCAAAACCTGGCCTGACAGGCAGAGCAGCCACAGCTAGGATAAATGGGAAAGTGCCAAAGGAATGGAGCATGGGCATGAGCAAGGGAGGATGAGACCATGTGAGAGAGGGCAAGAGGGCATGAGAGCCCGAGTGAGCCACAGCATGGGAATGCCCAGGACATAGAGCCCATCCCACGGCTGGGGACCTGCAGACACCATCCCACAGCAGGTCCTGTCGCATGGCAGGGAACCCACAGACACCCTCCAGCCAGGGTTGTAGAGCCCCTGTGAAATACTGTGCCTAACCCCTGGGGTTGGAACATCTTCCCCCTGCAAGAAGGGTCAGGATGTGGGTGCTAAGGCCAGGGACACCCATGGAAGACACAGGGCATGCCTTCCAGCCCATGCTTCTCCACTGGCATCAAGCTCCATCCAGCAGGCAACCAGTCTGCAGAGTAAGGTGACATCAAGTTTTTCTCACGTCCCCTTTACTTTGTCCCCTTTTTGAAGCAACAGTCTCATTGCTGGTGGGGCTGGGTCTGATCCCACCTGTACTTCAGCATCTGTGAGCTATCCCATCTGGCTTGCCAGCTGTGGGTTGAAGGATGCCGTGAGCCAGCTGTCATTCCCCTTTGTCTCCTCCTGTTCCCCCTCCCAGCTCCTGGCTGCCTATCTCTTCCTCACCCCTCTGCTCACCTCTCACCAGGGACTGGCCATGCTGGTAAGCAGCGAGCGTTCATGAGTGGTCGTCACTCAGAGCTGGCATCTACCTGCACCTGTCCTGGTGCCCTGGGTGCTCTAGTGCTTGAAGCACCCTCACGGTGCTGGGAGATGAGAAGTGCCCACATCCCAGAGCTGCCTCAGGGTCCAGAGCAGCACCCAGGCAGCTTGGTCCAGTGATAAATTGGGGTTGTGGGGTTTTTTGGGTTTGTTGTTTTTTTTTTTTTTTTTTTTTTTTGTTTTTTTGTTTAGAGAGAAAATAAAATGCCTTTGGGGAGCAGGAGCCAAGCTCCCCAGTGCCTAAAACAGCAATCGCAGCACTTCCTCGGATTTATGGTGTTTGCTTTCACAATGCCAGCTGGGATCCTGTTTGCTTCCTGCTCTGCAGCTGCAGCCCCAGCTGAAGGCTCAGGAGATTCAAGTTTTATAACCCTCCTGGATTCTGCTGATGGCAACTTGTCCAGCATCATTTGTTCCCCCCTGAGCCTCCTGCAGTGCTGGGGTGGGCTGTAGTCACCTCATCGCAGCACCCACTGCCTTGGGTGCTTGTCCCTCCCCATCCATGGGGTCCCATCCCTGGCACTGGGCATTCTGATGCTCTGCAGGGGGATTGCTGGGAGAGGAGGCCAGCAGCACTGTGCCCTTGGTGGGGTGCAGCGCCCAGCTTTTCTCAGGCACAGCTACAATCTGAGAGCCAGGCCAGGCAGGAGAGCTGGGTCCTGCTGGGAGGATGCTGAGACATGGATGTGACCTTCTGCGGGATCCTGGGATTCTCAGAGTTGGTGACTGCTCCTCACTGGCATACGTAGACAGGCAGTGGTCCCTGCTGTTGGGCTCTGCCTGGCAAATCAGAGTGACTGAACTTCCAGAGAGGCCCTTCTTCCAGCCTCTTTATTCTTTCTGCAGTTCCTGCCTGGGTCTCAGTTGTTGCCAAGATGTGAGACAAAAAGCAGTTGCCTTCTTTTAGTCTCTGTGGCAAAACCTCCTCCAGGCTGGCACAGCAGGAGAGGGTGTCAGCTTCTCCTGCCACAACACCCTCCAGAACCCAAGGAGAAGCTCTGAAGCACCAAGTGCAGTTCCAGGTACTGCTTTCCAAATTACAAGCCCCCTCCTGTACAACCTGGACCAAAACACTCTGGATCACGCATGGGCATATGTGTGCTGGGACCAGGCGGGTGCACAGGAATGCAAAAGTGGGGCAAGGAAAGTGCTCAGGAGGGGGAATAGCAGGATCAACAGGCTATGGAGGACCACCAGCCCCTTCCCTAATGCAGAGCCACGGTGTGGACAGTGCTCCACTGCCCAGATCCCTCTGCAATGTGCCAAGAGGTGTCCTGACACTCTTTCCTCTTTTTCTCGGCGTTTTCCCAGCAAAGCACTTCGATGAAAAACGCAGTGGCCATGAATGGTCTCGTAGCTTTAACCCTCTATTTAATAAAGTATAACGTCTACAGAAATCCTGAGAATGCCTCTCCATGTTTGTGATGGAGCAGGACAATGCCCTTCTGCACAGCCGAGAGATGCTGTCGCCCCAGGTTTTGAGCACTCTTCTGGAAGCCTGTCCAAATCCTGTGGGCCTCTGAGTGAAACCCATCATTTCTTTTTTTTAACATTTGCTGCTCCTGTTGATGAAACAATGATGGATTATTTCATTGCAGTTACTAGCATGCCAGACTTCTTTTTCCAAATACACAATAGGAATATTAATTAACTGCTCTGACGACGAACGCTTATATCCTCCTTATATAGTAACAACTCTGCACCAAAGGGCAAGTTCCATTTGTCACTGATACACTCCACCATCCCAGCTCACGGCCCCGTGGTCAGCAGGGGGTGCCCAGCATTTCTCTGATTTATTATCAGCCTTTCCCAACAGATCCCACGCTTGCTGCCATCCAGCCACCCCACTGAGGGACACAACACCATCCGTGGCACTACAAGAGGGCTGGGGTAACTCTCTCAGGGGAAGAAGGGATGCAAAGCCAGGGCTTCTCCCTCAGCAGTGAGAGCACAAGCTGCATGACAGGGATGCAATGGGATGGTGAAGGGGCCCAGAGCACCAAAGGGAAGGGACTGTGCCTTCAGATCCGAGGGTGGTGAATTCAAAGCGGATAAAAGGAAGCAGGTTTTTTTCTCACTCTGTGCTTAATTAGACTGCCACAGGAAAATGCTCAGGCCAAAATATAGCAGGATTCAATGAGGGATTGGGCACTTACAGGGATAAGAAAAATATCTCGCTATAATAGTGAATGCCAATACAAATTCTGGAAGGGATATTAAGCCTCACGCGTCAAGGTGTAAATTTATCCCAAACTCTCAGAAAGCAGGGAGCTTAATGCAGGGGCAGATGACCCACTTATGCCACTGCTACCGATGCTGCCTCACTGCCAGCACGGCCCTGCACTGGCCGAGACCCTGGCTGGACCATCCCCAGAGCCCTGTTTCCTGCTGCTGGCAGCACCTCTGACAAGGGCTGAGAATGTCTTTTGGCAAGTCAGACCTTTGCCTGTAGCTCTCCAGGGCCCTGTGGCTCCCAGTGCTCTGCTTCTCCTCCCTCTTGCACATCCCCTCACTTTGCCAGCTGATAACAGCCTTATCACTTCTACACAGAGGCAACCCCTGTGGGTGAGGGTCTGTGGGGTCCATGGGCACACCCCTGGGTGGTGTGGCATCTTCCCATGGGTCCTTGCTTCCAGCCAAGTGTCTTGTTTACCTCTCAGGTCACTCATTGCCCAAAAGCACTTTTGCCTCCTGATTTTATCCCTCCTGTTTCCTGCTTCTGCTGGGGCTGGTCTCCAGCCTCTAAAAGAGGATGCTCAGCTCCAGTACCTCGTGGATGCTCCAGGTGCACAGGTACAGCCCCCTTTCCTGGGCACTGTTCAGCTGAGCCCTGAGTCTCTCTCCTGTTTGCATCAGTGGCAGTTGCCATACTGTCTGCTCTGGTCACAGCACCGAATCTGTCAGAGTTCAGTGTTTGGACAACACTCTCAGGCACATGCTAGGATTATTGGGGTGTCCCGCACAGGGCCAGGAGCTGAACATGGTAATCCTGATGGGCCCCTTCCAACTCAGCATATTCTATGGTTCTATGATTCTAAGCGTGCTGTCCCCCCAGCCCATGCATGGCCACGAACCTGGCACGGCTGCAGCCTAGGCTGGGGTAGAAGTGCCACAATGTGGTACCCAGGAGCTGGGTGCAAGCACCTCCATCCCCAAATGAGGATGGTGCCATTTGCATCCCACACTGTTTGTTAGCAGAGTGCTTGCGCTGCTCTGGTCACTGTGAGATGGGATGCTCCCAAAACCTTGGCTTGCTGTGAAGGAGCAGTGATGGTTCAGCATGACCAGAGGGGAGCCTGGAGCTCTCCTGGTTAGGAGCCAGGGTCTCCCGTGCTTGCTGCTTACGTGCTCATCACGCTGCCGAGGGCAACGCCGCTGGGGACCTTTGGATCTCCCCTCACTGTGGAGCCTTGCACCCACAGGGGCTTCCAACTGGAGAAATTTCTGGAGGGCATGAATCAGCTTTTCACAGCTTGTTAAAAATCTTGATCCTACCTCTTGTTTTCATGCCTTTCAAATCAGGAAATGAGTTTTACAACTTTTCCAGTGGGGCACAGCTGGTGGCCAGGGTCGTAAAGCTGAACTTTATAAATATCTCTTGTTGGGATCAGGGGAAGAGCATTAAAAAGGCAGAGAGAAAGAGAAAGAGAAGGGAAAGGAGCAAAGGCAATAGAGAAGCAAAGCGAACAAGTCCAGCTCAATACCAACCATGGCCATGCAAGTGCAGAAGATGGGGTGTGCTTGGGGCAGGCTTTGCCTGCTTCTTTCCCTCTTCCTCCAGCTGCCAGGCTCCCAGGCCAAATGCTACTTCCAGGCTAAAGGTAAGCAGGGAGGTGAGGTGGGAAGAGGCCGATGGGAAAAGGAGGCCTCAGCTTTCCCAGCATGGCAGGGCTCTACCCTATGCCTGCAAAGTGTGGAAGGGACTGTGCTGAGCTCAGGAGTGGGATCATGGGCCAGTGGTGAGTGGAAGGAGCAGTCTATAAACCACAGAACAGCTCCCCAGGGCTCTGGCTGAGAAACAGCTTTCTGGGCCATGAAGGCTCCTGGCAGGAGCCTGCCCGGGGCCAAGTGTGCAGGACTAGCAGCAAAGGGAGGAGGGCAGCCCATCATCCCTTTGCTGCTTCCTCCCAGGGCTGCAGAAATGCCCAGACCCCAAAGGGTGCTGGATTTGCCCTCTCCAGGGAAGCAAGAGCCACTTGCCTCTTGCTCTAGACCCATGGGGTGGGTAGTGGAGAGAGCCACAAGGCATGGCTAGGAGAGGATGTGTGGGTACATCACCCACGGCAGATGACAGGGCATTCCATACCTGCAGGACAGTGGACAGACCACCATATATCTTCCATACCATGAGGTGGGGGGAAGGGCACAGGGGTGTCAAGGATGCTTCCACTCGCCCTCAGCAGAGGCCCATGTGTTCTCACACCATTGTTTCCTTTGCAGCTCCCTGTGAATACGAAGGGAAGCAGTTCTCCCTTGGGGAATCATGGCTGAGCACCAACTGCCTGCTCTGCACCTGCCTGCACCCCATTGGTGTGGGCTGCTGCGAGACGTGAGTGAGGGGTTAAGGGGTGCTGGGGTGGGCTATCAATTCCCACCTGCACCTGCAGCAAGGGATGTCTGGTGGCTGCAAATGCAGCAGCTATCAGAGCCCTGGAAGGGCTGTGGGGCACCAGGCCCTGCGGAGCAAGAGGCAGAGGTGGGCAGGACCTCACCAGGGCATTGAGGGTGGTGGGGTGAGTTGGGGAGGCAATGCAGTTGGAAAGGGTGTCTCGGCACCGCAAGATGCCCGGATGTGCCAGGGGCCGTGTCTCAGCCTGCCTGAGCTGGTCTGGGAAACATCCTGTGCAGGGGGCTGGCAGCAGGAGGCCACCCAGCCCAAGTCAGCAGCCTCCCGGCATAAATCGAGGGGACTGACGGCACCGTGTCCTCTCCCACAGCACCCAGCACCCCATCGACTTCCCTGACTGGTGCGAGGCCCACTACGACTCACAGACCTGCCAGATCTCAGTAGTGCAGAAGGCAAACCCCAGCCTGCCGTGCGTGAAGAGCGTGGAGCACGAGTGGGGCTCGGCCGGCATCCCCGAGCCGCTGGTGAACAAGGTGCTGGGTGCGGGGTTGAGCAGATAGAGAGGCTCAGCAGCGCCCCGCGCCCCTCGGCGCCGTCCTCCCCTTCCAGAGCACTCCGCCTGCATGCTCCAGACCTGCCCCACCCACCCCGTAGAGGCATCACCGCCGGCACCTTCAAGGGAAACCACTATCCACACACCATGGTACCAAGCTTTGCTTCTGCCGTCAGCTTCCTGAACCAGGGCATCCTCCCTGTGAGATGTTCTGCACACCGTGGAAATGCAGATTCTACAGGATCTTCTCCCAGGTGGGCAGAAAACCTCCAGTGACTAAAAAAAGGGCGACAGGACTAAATCAGCCTGCTCCATGGCAGTCCTGCATTCCCATATCCAGCCCCAAGAGAAGCAGCTCCCTGCTCCCACCCAGACCTCTACTCCTCTGCATGGCAGCCATAGGGAGCTCACTGGGGTCACCATGGCCCCTCGTGCAGGATCCCCACACCCTCTCCAGCCCCTTCTCTGCTCCCGGAGCACGAGGGGCAGGCACGACCCACCTCCGGAACCACTAATGCCCCTGCTCCTAAAGCTCCTGTGGTCCCTGGCACTGCAGGCCAGCCCTGGGCAACACTGCAACAGAGCCAGCCCAGGCTGGGTGGCAGAACAGGATGTCCCCAGGGGAAGACCCCCATCCCCACTAGCAAGGGTGAGGAGGGTTCAGGAAGCAGAAGCAATTCAAGTGCCAGGGTGGAGGCAACTGCCCTGGCAGCTGCCCCAGCTGGTGCCATACCCGTGTTGTGCAGAGCCTTGTGTAGATGTTTCTGTTCTTGCAATAAAGATACTAAACAAAGAGGAAGTCTCCAGCCTGTGACTGCTGTGGAAGGTGGGATGTGTCCACCACTGGCAACAATGTATGAATAAAGCTCTTGGGAAGGCCTAGTTTTGCACATTCTAATGTTTATTACATTTCCACGCAAAGAGGAAAGCTCATTGGGAAGGCTTAGTAAAAATCCAGGGGAGCTGGCTGTTGAGCACAGAGATCTCCATGCATCTCTTGGATGCACAGCATGTGTTCCCTACAGCTGCCCAAGGATCCAAAGACCAGCAGGATGCCTTCACACCCAGGAGCCCATGCAGGTAACAGCCCAGGGGCTCAGTGCTGCTCAGTTCTGAATCATCGTGATTGTACTGACACAGCACGGGCCTGCATCCAGGTCACCAGCACATGCCAGCAGCACAGGGCAGGCCAGCCAGGACCTGCCTCCTCCAGGTGGGGGTGGCTGGGGCACTGGACTATGCCTGTGGGACAACTCTCCAAGAGGCAGGACATGTGCCAGGGCAGGAGAGCAGGCTCCCACCCAGCCCAGGTGGCCACTGTGCTTCACCTGGATGCCAGACCTCTGTTTGTAGGGTCTCTGTAGGGGCACAGCCTTCACCTGAGGGTGGTATGAAGCTTCACTGGAAGAGTTCCCCTCTCCCCTCCCTAGGCTGGGCCTTTCCTTCTTGGAAGCCCCACATGGGATAAAGGCACGTCAGCGGTTCACTGGGAAGGCAGATTTCTTTTTGCTAAGTGCTGGGACTTGGACCTTCACCCAGGCAGGAAGGGTCCAGCTGCAGCTGGGGGCTGCAGCACAAGACACTGCATCAAGCAGTGTTCTTCCACCCACGGACAGGACAGACTTGCCCGGTGCCCAGCTGGGCACCACAGATGAATCCAAGGGGACACTGGGATGCATGCACCACAGCATACTGGTGACAGCCCTGCCTGCCATCCCTAGTGGTGGCACATGCTTGCAGCTCTGCAGGCCAACAACCTCTCCCTACTTCAGATGGTGATGGAGTTAGTGCTGGAGAACTGAGATACATAGGAAGCCAGGACGGGGTTGGTGGGAAGAACTTTGATGGGCAAGTCCCAGCTGAAGGTGTCCACTTCCATCTGCTCCACCCCAGTCCAGGTGACAGCCTCCGACTGGCTCCCACGAACCAAGCAAGTTCCTGCTGACTCCCCAGAGGTCACAAATTCAAAGTGCAGCCTCCATTTCAGGGACACTGTGGGCAAGAGGGTGGTCAGCAGATAACACCGCAAGAGCCATGGACAGCAGCTGTCTCAGCACTGTCTGTCCTGGCAAGGGGACAGCAAATGACCCCATTCACAAAGGCCAGCTCCCTCCCAAGGGACACAACTTTGCTGAGCATGGGATATGCAGGGCTGGGGATATCACAGTCCTCCTGCGGAGACAAGCAGGGGTGGGTCCCTTCCCTGGTGGGTACTAACCGATGTTGGTGGTGAATCCTGGGGTCGAGCTGAGCGGGATGGGCAGGCTGAAGCTGCTCTGCGCTGTGTGCAGGCAGGACTCCTGATGGCGGGCGTGCACGGTGAAGGAGACGGGCTGCCCCCGCCGGCGCTGGAACTCCTCCTGGATGCTCTCCTCTGACTGCAGGCTCACTGAGAACTGCAGGGCGATTGGCAAGGTGCTTGCTCTCACAACCTCATACATACCTCGTGCAGAGCCTGGGGGCTCCATTTTCCAAACAAGCTCAGGACAGGACCATTGTCCACCTCACACTCCCAAGGAGACCCCAGCTGGGTCCCACTAGAAACCCTCACAGCCCAGTGCCACCCCAATCCCTTCTCCCTCTCCCTCACCCTAAAATCCTGCCTCTCCCCCATGACCCCAGAGACAATAATGACCTGCAGACATGGGATGTCTCCTTCTGAGAAGTTGAAGGTCCCAATGACATCCTCTCCAATCTTATATACAGTCTTAAAGATGCAGAATGTCCCCACCTTCCCACGAGTGTTGCTGATGTTGTACAGGTCTGTGGAGCAAGAAGAGGGGTAAGGGTTGTGGCAGGACAAGGCTCTGCTCTGTGCAGTGCTCTGGGTTAATGACATGACCACATGACTCCTGCTTGGGTGTGAAGGACTGTCCCTAGAGGGGTACTCCCTTCGGGAAATGTCTGCAGTGGGCAAGAGCAAACCCCACACTGGTTGTGATATGCTGGGCACAGGGTCTCTCTGGCTGAAACAGGAACAACCTGAGACCGGCTAGGAGGCCCTGAGCCAAGCAGACCCTGACAGAACTGCTCCACAGCCACAGTTGGAACTTTGCTTTGTCAGCGAGAGATTTTTTGCAGCTGGCCCCAAGATGTTCTCCATGCCCAGCTTCTTAGGAAGGACAGCAGGTCTGAGCAGGGAATATGACCTACGCAGGCTGCGTCGGGACGTGGCCACCATGAGCAGTTCTGTTGCTAGGTCCGCCAGGCGAGAGTCTTTCTTCAAGCCCTCCTCCTCCTCCAGGAAGGGGTTTGAGGGTGCAACAGCCTCATCCTGTGGGAACTGGTAATCCTTGAGCCCTAGGAAGAAGGCAAGAGTATCAGCAGGGCAGGGTGCAGCCTGGCCTGCATGTGCAGGGAGGGCAGTGCATGGCCTTACCGTGCAGCACGAGGACACGGAAGGGCACACGCAGGAGCTTGATGGGGGAGTTGACGCGCTGGCAGCCGATGGTCAGCTTGTACACGTACTTCACGGACTGTCCCCGGAAAGAGGGGGGGCCATCGACGGGCAGCGTCTCACAGTATGAATCTGCAAGGGGTGCAGAAAATTTGCTTTCTGAGGCCAAAAGGAAGCTACTGCAGCTGTGGTGTGCAGGATCCCTGCACCAAGTGTTAGGACCAGCAGCGCTGAGCTAGGGACAGTGTCTGGTGCTTTCTGCTGTCTCCTCTTTCCTCCAGAGGCCAAGCACAACCCAGCTCCCCTGCACCAGGCACACTGCTCCTCACATCACATGCACCATCATCCAAATATTGCTTCCAGCACATACAACCACACACACAAACTCTGTCTCCAAAGAATGTGGAAGATGTAAAATCCAGGAACACAAACACATGAGAGCTAAACTTATGCATCACGAGTTCAACCCAAATTTGCCTCTGTGCACTCCTTTGTCCATTGCTCTCATAGCGCAGCCTTCTCCAGGCCCTGCCCCATGTTGGATCAGTACCTCACGCCTCTTTTGGTATTTGCTTTACGCAAACCCTCAAACTCAGCAACAAGTTAGTTTCTTCCTGTGTTTTTCTTTGAAGGACTGCATCTAAATGATCGAGGAACAATTCCGCGATCTCCACAACAACCTGTGGTGTGTCCCCCGTGACAGGCCGATGACTTAGACCACAAAGCCTCTGACTCTGAGGGCTCTGAGATACAGGGGCCTGGCTTACACCACATTCAGCCCTCCTAGAGCCCCTTGGCCACAACACAAACCCCAATGCCTCTTGACACAGTGTGAACACTACTGCAGCTTTCCCAAACCACACGCTGTATAACAAGAAAGACACAAACAGCAAACTGTGGAAAGTCTCCACCTCTCTGGCTTGCCCACCGTAAAGCAGATACACCCTGCCAGAGGAAGGGCAGCATCCTGCTCTGAAACCACAGATCCTTCCCCATGTCTGGCACATACTGAAAGCTGAGGCTTAGATTAAAAGTTAGGGTTGCATTTCAAATATAACTCCTGGATTTAAAATAACAGGACTGGAAGGAAGGAGAAAGCCTGTGCTAGTGTGTAGTGTCCACAGGATGTCACACCTTAAAACAAGCCTCTCTTTCTGGACCAGAGTGCAGATAAAGCAGAGAACTATCCTGACAGAGAGGAAAATCAGGTATTACCAAGCAAAGATGCAGACTTCTGTAACCCCCATACCAAACTTAACAAGAGTGCTCACAAAGACCTTCATGCCCAGTGAGGATAATCTGAGCAGAGACCACCGCTGTCAGAGGAGGATGGGCAGTTTGCTACCTGGCACAGGAATGCCAAGACTCCCAGCTTCTGTGCATATCCCAGAAGGAAGCACATTCCTGGTGCTACAGATGCCTTCCTTACCCACCCGCTGTGCCCTCTGGCTGGGCTTCTGGCCTATGTCCAAGCTGCTTCCATTTCCTCCCCTCTCCGTGATCTACCAAATATTTAAAGGTATTACAAAACAAGAGTGCAGGCAAAAACAGCCACAGAAATGATTTGAGGACTTGAGAAAATGTTTCATGATGACAAATTATAAGAGCTCAGCCTGGGCCATGTGTCAAAGGGCTGGGAGATGAGTCAATTTCAACATATAGGCATCATAACAAGAGTAAGGTATTGGGGAATAAGTCGGTCAGCAAATGAAAACAAGTCCTTTTATCAAGACAGTTTGACACAACCTCAGCTGTATATGCCAGCTCTGGCTGCAGTTTAATAACACAGTATACTGCTGAAGCAGAATTAAGATTTCTTGGGGTTTCTGGATTGTTTTTTTTTTTCCCTTCCCAAACTGCGTAGCAAAACTCTAAACTTCTGAAAAACAGGAAATCAAGAATTAAGATACACACCCACACAGCCTTAACTCTCCCTCCACAGAGCTGGCAGGAGACCCCAGGAATGATCCGCAAGTGTGCCAGCTGCAGTCTTGCGTGAGAGCAGCAGCACCACAGGCTGATGGGATCGGTGTGAGCAGCCTGGCAGCGAACGAGACCAGGGTTGTGATACGGGGATTTCAGTGCTAAAAAACCAGTGCCACATGCAGCCACATCACATGCGATGCATGGAACAGACAGGTGCATCACACAGCCGGTGGAAAGGTACAGCCTTGTAATGTACAGCCAAGGAACCTCGAAGAATAGAAGAGTTTGTGTCCTTCCTGAGGAACTGCATCCAAGCACCAGGCAGATGCAGACTGCTTGTGCCAGTGCCACCCAGAGGCAGAGAGGACACACACACATCACAACGTCATTGGGAAGGACAGACAATCCCTAGCTTAGCTGGGGGCTGAACAGCTTCTGCCTGTTAAGCCAGTGCTGCACAGTCAATCCCTCAATCCATCCCAGCCACCTGGAACATGGGTTGTCATCACTGATCCACTATCCCAGAAACTGCCCAACCTGCCTAAGATGTGCCAGGAAAAGGGACTTCCCTCTGCTCCCAGGGAATGGATGCTCCAGCTCCCAACCTACAAGCAGCAAGGAACACAGGAGAATCCAGGTGAGCCTCAGCCAGTTGAGATTTCTGCCTCCTCCTCCTTCCTGCTGGCATGGCCAGCTCCTTTCCCCAACATGCTGCTGTAGAAAAATAAATGAATAACCAAACGTCTTCAGACAACAGGCTCTGCAGTTTAGGGGCACAGCCCCCAGATGGCACTGCCCCACCCCACTAACCACCAAGCCAAGCCAGCCCGGTTTCACCAGGTCCGCCTTTCCCTCCAGTCAGGCCCCTCCAAGGCCAGAAAGGCAGGAAACACCAGCTTCAAAACCAGCATGTCACAACCCCGCGGCTGCCTGGTCTCACTTGCAGCTCTGCTCTCAGATCTGGAGAGCACGGTGATCCAGCAGAGCCCATCCCAGCATAGGCACTGGGTCTCCAGTCCCTGTGCTCTACAGCATAAGGGGTGTCCATCAACCATTCCCAGCAGACCCCTGGGACAACCTAACAGAGCTCCTCATGCACAAGCCTGCAAGGCCTAACATCACTGCTGCTAGATCACAGGCCACTGGAACGCAAAGGAGATCCGACATAACCTGAACAGGATGGGTCACACAGCCACCAACCAAGAGACAACAGCGCACACTCAGCTGTTTCCACAGCTATCTACTCAGACATGGAGAACTTTGAGCAGAGAAGATGAGGAGTGCTCACTTTCACAGCAGGAAAACTACAATATCCAGAAGACTGTTATCTCCAGGACAGTCACAACCTGAAGAGGAAGCACAAACCTCTGGAGGACACCAGCCTAGACTCCAAGAATACTCCAGTGTGGCTGAAGAAATAAAGGCAAGGAAATGCAGGTGTGTGTAGCCATTCCTTCTGCTGCAACCAGGTATTTCAAAAGTTTTACGCATTGCAGCTACACCGTGGATCTGTAGCAAAGGCCGCAGGCCAGGGGCAGAACTGAGGGACACGTTGCAGTACACAGCCCTAACACAGCAGAGAACAGACTCTGGATGATGCAGCAGCTCCTCAGCACTCATACTCCAACCAAAGTGCCTCACTTTTCATGAGCACCAGGGTCTCACACTTGCAGCACTCAGGCCTGCAAAGCCAGTTTTGAAAGTGGAGCTCCCCAGAGACGAGCTCTGTGAGCAGGGGAAGACAAGACAGGACTCACAGGACTTTGACTCCCCAGGATCCAGTCGCAGGTCACAGAAGAGAATCTTTGGTGGGGTGGAGAGGATACACTGACCCCGCTCTCCTGGAAGAGAGTAAGAAATACATGAATGCTGCCCAGCCTCAGGCTGTGCCCAGGTCAGTCAAGCTTCATCCTCATGGGGAACAACAGGGAGAAGAGAGACAAGGAGGAATATCTCTTGCCCTGGTCATATCATGAGACGTTCCTACTGCAGCCGGACAAATAACTGCTGTGTTTCAATCCAAGCTAGTGTCACTGTGATTTCAGTATTAACAAGGTCCCACAACATCCATCACCAGGGAACGACACAAGGAAAGCAACACAGACTTCTCACTCACTTCTATGCATGCTGCCATCAAGACATACACATTATGGTCTGCTTGACTCCTGCCCACCGTGCTCTCTGTGTCCCTACCCGGGTGATAGGCAGGAATGGCACTCACCTCTGTTGGGGACAAAGACAGTCTCATTCTCTGCCTGCACATCATGCTTGCTGCCATCAGTGGGAGGGAGTGCCACCCGGTTCTCGCTGGCGTGAAACTGGCAGTGGATCTGGGCGCTGGCCCACGCCAGCATCTCACTGAAAGAAAAGAGCAATACTTATATCTGTGCTTCAAACCTGAATTACAGCAGGCAGGAATTGGGAGAAGAGCAACTCTGTGTGCTCAGCTCTATGCAGGACTGCTTGTCCGGAAGAAAGAAGGCCTTGCTTCACTGTCACTGAAGCCACTCTCACAAGCCCCCTCCAAACAAGCCTTGGGACTAAGCTCACGCTGGCGTGCTGACTCAAAGTCACTTCCACCCCAGCTGCTGACAGCAGCTTCACCCAAGGCCTGGCTCTGTGGCCCAAGGACTCTTTAAGCATCGATAATTGCAGCCTGAGCCACAACAGCATAGGCACAGCACTGATGCAGCACGAGAAAACACATCTGCCCCCAGAAACCTGCTGTACACTCATGGCAGAAGACAACAGGCAGCAGAGGTCAGCAGCTCCTGTCCCATTCCATGGGGACAAGGAGGCCTGTGCAAAACTTCACAGGGA
The DNA here is from genome assembly GCA_013398055.1 of Ifrita kowaldi. NCBI lineage: Eukaryota > Metazoa > Chordata > Aves > Passeriformes > Cinclosomatidae > Ifrita > Ifrita kowaldi. The sequence continues at coordinate 17,494 of VZRS01012112.1, forward strand.
TCTTTCAGCAAACATGCTGAGATCAAGCGTTCCAAGATCAAGTCCAAAGCCTTACTTATCTCTTCATCTTTCTCATCACCCACAGCTTGGGACTGGCCACTCACTGCACTCCTGAGAGAACACTTTTGAGCTGCTGCATGTGGGCCCTGGCAGAGGAATCTCAGCCATGACAAGCTAAATCCCAAGCCAGTGGTGACACAGAGAACAGCACTCTGGTAACAACACAACCATTAGGGAAGTGGGCAAATTCTAAACCAACAAATTCCTGCAACCTGGGTTCAGCTGCCCCTGCCCACAGCACGGAGATGCCCCAAGCTCAACAATCCTCAGGGCAGGTAGGCACAGACATGCTTCCTCTGCCCCCAGAGCACCATCCCCATCAAGAACATCAGCAGCTGTTTGTGCCAGACCAAAGAAGATGCTTCTGCGTCTTTCATTAGGACCTATTTACTTCTCCTTATGCAAGGGGTTTGCTGACGGCAATAGGGGAGGCAAAGGTGTCATTTTGACCCTTCTCTGTACAGCCACAGGAATTAATGTAGGGCCACACATCTAGCACACAAAATAGTCTCATGTTTTGGGCTCTGCTGTGACCTCAACCATTCCATAGGACACCTCCCATGGTACTACTGACACCTTTCAATTCCCAAATCACTCCTCTATTTCTATAGAGGTCTCTACAGTTTAGCCACTGAATAGCTCCTCTGGTGTTTTCTAACATCATGATCTGACTAGTAAGCATTAACACCAGAGCTTTAGGTGGCAGAGGGATTTTTTGTGGCACATGGGTATCGCTCCATGTGACACATCAGAGCAGTTAAAGGTCTAGATGAACCAGAGAAAAAGGCGTGCTGCATTTGTGTCAGCTGACTAATGAGGCGCTATTAGATATTTTGTATGTGCTGGCTGCCCTTACCCAAACGCACCTCAGTTACTATACCCAGTTGCTTCGAGCCCTTCAGTTGTAACTCTGCATTTTCAAAAACAGCAGCACAGCTTTTCCATCAGGGTTGCCATATGTTTTTTTGTTGTAAGGTGTCTGCTCTTTGGAAACAGAGAACTGGTCTTGCTTGAGGCAATGTTTGCTAATTTTATGTAAGCTTAGAGTGATTACAGTACCTTCAAACACCATATTTTGAGTATTCTTTTTCTTTCTTTTTCAGTATTGCTCTACAATATGTCACTGGATTGTTTTCATTTTTTCTAACCAGATGTCCAAACAAAATTTGCATGTCCCTTCCTGCCAGCAGAGCTGGCTTGTTCAGCTGGTGCTTGTTCAGCAGTGGAGGATCCTGCACTGGTGCTGAGGTCACTTCCCTCCAGTCTCACCTTCCTCCACAGCTCCTGTAGCCTACACAGGACACACTCCATACAGTCTCCGTGTAGAAGAGATTTGTTTCTCATACTCCACCACCAAATTAATTTCCTGCCTTTCTTTCAGTTCTGTCCCTGTGCTCAATATGCGGCCTCTCTGTCCCTCCACCTGTTAGCCCCAAAACCTTCCAGTTTCTGACGTGTCCATCTGCCTGTTGCAGTCACTGTGCTTTGATCTGGCTCCTGCCTTTACGCAACCCATGGCTTCATCTTCCAAACCACCAATCTATTTGCTGCTGCCACTCGTATGACTTAGCCAGGTCTCGTCAGATTGATCACCTGGGGTTTTTCTTATTATTTTAAGAACTTTTCCAAGAGGCAGTCTTCTGCAGACCACAAGACTCTTGAAGTTCCCAAATGAAGGTCTCATAAATGCACTGCAACCCCTGCAAACCATGTCACTTGAAGGCCCACATGTTTTAGAAGCAGGCAAAACAGCTCTTGTCATCACACAAGACAAAACTTTGGGAAGCTGTATGCTTATGCCACAGCTGAATTTGAAAGCTGAACTCAGCAGGCAAGAAGAAACAGGAAGAAAAGATGGAAAGTTAAGGAAGGCAATAAATACAGAAACCCTCTGCTGCTGAGACTGCAGGTACTGCGAGTGGGTCCACCAAAACAATCACATGTGAATATCGTACTGGTGATGAAAACATGCTGAACCTGACAGGGCTGGAAACAGACATTTCCCAAGAAGGGCTCAAGATGAGAAAGCCCTCTCCACTCCCTAAAGAATCAGACAAGGCCACACACTCAGCGGACATGAAGGCTTTGGGTGATTGCTTGTGACATGGAGTCACCCCCTGTGAGCCAATATGGGAAGCTCCCACCTTCTCACACTTCCTCAGCACGGATAAAGGGAGATGCAGTGCACAAAGGCTGGGCCACAGAAAATGCGGCCACAGAAGGTGCCCCTTTCAGACCCCTGCCAGTACTCGCCCCTTTGTCTGCCATCTCTGGAGGCAGGGATTACATTGATCTATCCAGCACTGCTGGACAGAAGAGAGCTCCTTCCACAAATGCAGGAAATAATGACGTTGCCTGGACGTTGCTCTGTGGGATTGTCACCCTGGTGTGACCAGATATCCCACTTTGACAGCCAGTTGGGCTTCATTTTCTGCCAGTCACTGTCACTGAGGGCTCACCTGAGGCACACAGAATCTCTAACTGCATACTTCTTTCCTTGTCTACTTCTTGGGGGCACAAAACCAGCATAATTACGTCAGCTTAGCCCCCAAAATTGAGATGGTGCAAGGCCCACTTAAGGGAGTGCCCTGAGTAGGGAAGTCACAGGGTGCTGAGCTGGCACCATTGCCCCACAACGCAGCCATGATTACTACTCCAGAGGGAGACGGGAAAGAGGGCCCAGGCAGCTCCAACATTTGGAGGCTCTGTGCATGGACTGGCACAAGCCCTGTACCTGCTGGCGGAGGTCGATGAGGCTGATAATGGGTTGGTGAAGGTGATCACACACTCCAGCACTTCCCCTGCCAGGAACACGGGCCCACGGCCCAGCTTGGCCAACACTTCGATCATGGCTTGGACAGTCCTGCTGCACACCTGCCAAAAAATGCCAACAGTGGGCACGTTACCACAGAATCATAGATTCAAGGAATCCTTAAAGATCATCTTGTTCCAACTCCCCTGCCATGAGCAGGGACACCTCCCACCAGACGAGATTGCTCAGGGCCTCATCCAGCCTGGCACTGAACATTTCCAGGGATGAAGCAACCACAACTTCTCTGGACAACGTGTGCCAGTGCCTCGCCACCCTCACAGTAAAGAATTTCTTCTTAATATTTAATCTAAGCGTAGTCCCTTTCAGTTTAAAGCCATTCCCTCTTATGCTGTTACAGCGACATGGGAAGAGGGCTGGGCAATGTAACCGAGGGGGAATGGGGACACAGACACATACACACACAGGAGGTGTGAGGGGGAAACACGCACAGCCCTGTCCTTACATGCACATACATCCTTCCCCCAGGTCCATACAGGTAAGGGGGGCGTCAGGACATTTCGCGAGGGTGAGAAAGGACAGCCCTGACACCCCCAACCCTGCGGTCCCTACCGCAGACACGCACACGAATAGCTCTACCCGAGAGATCGGGGACACAAGGCCGCAAACCTTCCGCAGCTCCTGCCTCAGGCCCACTCACCACCCGCACAGGCCGCGCTCGCCGTCCGGCACCGCAGCAGGCCCGGCTCCCCTCAGCCGCTCGGCGGGGATCGGCAGCGGTCGGGCAGAGTTCGGCAAGGCTCGGGCAGAGTTCGGCAAGGCTCGGGCAGCGCTCGGGAGCGCTCGGGCTGAGTTCGGCAAGGCTCGCGGAGCGCTCGGGAGCGCTCGGCAACACTCGGGNCTGCCTGGCACACAGCTTCGAGGAGCTGCGGCAGCCCTACAGCGCCGGGGACGTGCCGCTCCGCGACGTCCTGCGGCACATCGGCCTCGCCTTGCGGTACGGCGGGGGGTGGGGGGGGGCGGGGACACACCGGGACGAGGGCGGGGGTCCCG
>VZRS01012112.1:21618-38722 GCA_013398055.1 Ifrita kowaldi
GCCCCCGCAGCAGGCCCGGCCCCCCTCAGCCGCTCGGCGGGGATCGGCAGCGGTCGGGCAGAGTTCGGCAAGGCTCGGGCAGAGTTCGGCAAGGCTCGGGCAGCGCTCGGGAGCGCTCGGGCTGAGTTCGGCAAGGCTCGCGGAGCGCTCGGGAGCGCTCGGCAACACTCGGGAACGCTCGGAAACACTCGGGTTACACTCGGCAACTCCCGGGCAAAATTCGGGCACCCTCGGTCGACTCACGGGCAGCTCCCGGCAACTATCGGGCAGCGTTCGGCAACTCTCGCACGCCCCTCAGCAGCGCTCGCTCAGCGCTCGGCTACTCNGAACACACCGGGACGAGGGCGGGCGTCCCGCGGGGGACACAGTGTGTAGCGCTGGAGCCGCTCGGTGCCGCGGGGGGCTCGCCCCGCGGAGGTACCGGCGGTGTCCCGGTGCACGGAGGGCAGAGTCCGGCGGATCACGGAAGGCCCCGGGCTGGCGGGAGCCGCCCTCCTGCCGCCCGGAGCCGCCGGCACCCTCCAGCCTTCCTGGCGCCGGCACTGGGAGCACTGGTGCTAAGGGGCAGCACCTGGCGCTCGGGCCGGCCAAAACGGGGGGAGCTGCGAGGACTGGGGGCATCGCTTGGGGACGGGGACCCCCATCTCCCACCCCCAGGGCTCATCGCTGCCGCATCGTCCCCAGTGCTGGCAGCTGGAGGTTAGGCTGGGGCCAGCTGGGAGGGGTTTGGAGCGCTGTGCGCTGTGGCAGGTTTGGGAATGGGGCACCTCTCCCGGTTTGCGTTGGGGTGAGCTGGAAGTAATGATGGAGAACACGCGTGGAAAGCGAGGGTGTTGTTCTAACCTTTAAAGCGGGTGTCCGAGTGCTGGCAGTGTTTGTGCACTCGTCAGGCTGAGTGCTGGGACCAGCGACGGCATCGTTTATTTCCTTGTGCTGGATTTATGTCTCCTGCCTCCATTTTCTGCTGGTGTCCTTGGAGGCTGCGGCTTGCCAAGCTGGTTCCTGCAAAGCTGGATGAAAGGGCAAATACTGGATTGCTTCGGGGTGCACGGCATGCTGGTCTGACCTGAGACACCCCCGCGTGAGCCTGGACATCAGGGAAAGGAGAGCGTGGGTCATGCACTGGAGATAAATAAAGGCTGCTGGAAAAGCCGCCGCGGCAGGTTGGGATGAGCTGAGGATGTGGGAAAGCGTGAAGTTCTGGTGGGGTGAGCAGGGAGGAGAAGCAATCCTGGCCTTGTTCTCATTGAAGTCTGGAAGTGGCTTTTATCAGTCCTAGGAGAAGGTCCTTGAAAGCAAGAATCTCGAAGTCAAACTGCTGCCTCGTCTCCTGTTCAAGTTTAGGAGGTAATTTGGTTGCCCTTGCAAAAGTATTTTGAGATGACAAGAGCTTCCTTGCAAGGAGATTCCAGCTTCAAGAGCAGAGGAGACAAAGTGCTGTGGTGATGAGAAATACCTGTGTGGGTTTGAGTTAAAGCCCAAGGCCAACACTGTTGGCTGACGAAGGGCAGCCCATTCAGGGATGTGAGGATGTATGGGAGACTGCATGCTCCGGGCATTGGTGGGCACCTCAGCATCTGCCATGACGTGGAAACCTGGGTTCTGGTGCTGCGAGAGGAGCCTGGAGCACAGTTCTGTGTCATGGTGCAGGGATCTGTGAAGCCCTGCAGACCGGCCTGCCCTTTCCTGAATGACCCATGGTGAGTGGCCCCTGTGCCAGGGATGCTCTCAAAACTTGGCATGGCTTGATGCATCAAGTGCAAAGTCACCTGGTGCAGGTGCTTGTAGCCACTGGAAGTGCCTTGGAGTCACTGCACGTCTTCGGCTTAGGAGGTCCAGGACCGGCAGAGGAGCCACCACATCCTGGGTTGACATTGTTGTGTTGAATTAAACATGATGATGGGTGCCCTCTTCTGCAGCACCAGCCCTTGATGCAGGTGACATGGCTGGGGATATTGACAGCCCTGGGGCAGGATTTTTTGTTAATCAGGGTTCATCGAGGTAACTGTGGGGCATATGCACGTCTGGAAAGAAAGGGTTGTGCAGAGGACTCCGCTGGGGCTGGTGAGGCAGCAGAAGAGGTGCAGGTAGGTTTCCGCCAGAGGTGGCTTGTGCCCTGAGAGGGGTCACAGCATGAATCCAGATCAGCTGGGTGATGTTCAGATGGGTTTTAATTCCACTGCCGTTTGAAGGGAAAGAAATGCCCTCCAGCCCTGGCAGGGCTTTTGGTGCTACAGAACACAAAGACTTTCTCCTGGTTATTCTGTAGCACTGGCAGAGCTGTTAATAGCCAGCCATTGGACATCGGCCACTGGGCTTCTCTTCTTGGCTTGCACGATTTTGGGAGAAGCTGGCAGGAGAAGAGTTTGCTATTGAGATAGTAAAATCACTCTGGCAGTGGAAATAAATATCAATTTTTTTCTACTGTGTGCTCCTGGAAAAACTGCTTTTTGAAATCCATTTCCTGCCTCCTTTCCAAGGAGTCAGGATGCCCCGCTAGGCTGTGCTGCAGCCACTCTGCCTGGGCACCTTATTTCCTGTTACCAGAAGCCTGCTGGGGAAGACACTGGGTTGGTTCCCTGGCGCTGGGTTGAAAAAGAATAGTAATCATTTCCTTGAGAGAGAGAGCACTGCCAAAACCTCGCCTTGGCAGGGCAAGGCCGGGGCTGTCCTGGCTGGAGAAGAGCAGTTGCAGCAGATATAGCTGGAAGATAGTGGCAGGCCCTGGTTCAGGGCAGTCATGCAGGACAGGCTGGTTCTAATCATGCCCTGAACCTCTGTGAGCAAAACATCCACAGACAGCCAAACAGAGAGGCTGGGTCCGTAGGACTGGAGAGCAGACTGCAATTAGGTCCTATGAAACTGCAACCCAGAAAATCTCACCCTTAGAGGGATTTGGGGACCTTAGATGTTGGTGAATAAAGGTGAATGCCCAGTGAGCAGCCAAGAAGTGTGGGTTGTTTCTGCTGGGGAAGTGTAGTTGTAGAGGTGTCATGGAAGAGCTTCTTCCACTTTCTCCCAGGTGTACATGTCCCAGGGGATTATTGCTCATTGCCCATTGCCTGTGCTCTGCACCCTGTGAAACCAGGGACAGGACAGGCTGTGTGCTCCTGGTTGGGGTGGTTTTCTGCTCGGCAGTATGGCGTGGGTGTGTGCAGGTGGCTCAGGGACATTGCCCTCCATGGGGGCTCCCGTGTCCCCACTCCTCACCTGGCACCCAGGGCCATGGAGCTGCCAGCTGGGTCTTGCCTGACTGTTTGCCAGGCAAGGTTCAACAGCTTCTGGTCTGGTAGCTGGTTTCTGTGTGCTAATTGTCTCTGTATAGAAGGCTTAACTTGGGGCAGTTTATTAGCCAAAGCCAGGACTTTACAAGCACTGACTCGGAGCCCAGCCCTGCTCCTCTTGCCTGGAGTGGTGCTGGCACACCCAGCCGCAGGTGTGCCCCTGTTTGGGTGTCTCGATTCCCAGACCTTTGGGTGAGAAATTATCTGATGCGCAGTGCTGGTCTGTCCAGCTGGTGTGTGGCTGGAGGCGAGTCCCCAGGATCCTGCTGGCTGCAGACAGCAACCATCCCCACTTCCAGGGAAAGGCTGCCCTGTGTCATCTGCCCCTGAGGATGTGGTACAGGGATATGGCAGTGGGGACATGGAGGTAGAAGAGCAAAGCTCATGTCCCTGGAGCAGTGTGTGGCTTCTCTGGGCTTGCACCTCTGCTTTCAGGCCTTCCTTAGCAGGACATTGTGTATCAGGCATGGAGGTGGTGGTGGTCCTTGTGTGCATTCCCACTTCTCCGTGGATGTCTGGGAAAGCCTCCTGTCCTGCATGAGGTGGGAGTTCTGCTCTTGAGTTGTCCTTGCAGTCAGTCCTGAGCTGCCTGGACTCTGCCTGCTTGTGCTTGCTGACCGATGCGTGCTCCGGATGGATGATGGAGGCTGTCACCCCTTGTGCCATGGGCACGGGGACACAGGTTCCTGTTGTACATCTCTACAAGGAGGGAAAGCTCAACCTGTGCTTGTCCTGCCCAGTGACACTGAAGGGATGGTGTTGCCTGCTCCTGTCTTCTCTAATGCTTCTCTTTCCCTTGCAGATACTTCAGGTGGTGGTTCAAGAAGACCCGCATAGAGAAGAAATCTGCCTTCATTGACCTCTTGTGTGCTGTTCCACTGCAGCAGATCTATGGTCAGCCTCCACTTTGGGCACTGGGGTGGGTGGAGATTCACATGGGGCCATCAGGGTGCGAGATGGAATGAGCGAGTCAAGGAGCTTTCGTGGTGTGGGTGATGCTGAATGGCCCTCCCCTGCAAAAATGCATGGGGAGAGTTCTTGGGCCAGATCCCAGCAGGGGGAGGAATGGGGCTGCTAACTTTTGGTGTCTTTGCCAGGGTGCCCGCTCGGCGGGATCGGGGGAGGCACCATCACCCGCGGCTGGCGGGGAGAGTTCTGCCGCTGGCAGCTGAACCCTGGCCTTTACCACTACGAAACGGTTATCGCCAATCAGGTAGGGCCTGCGAGGGGAGTGAGTGTCACTGCAGCAGCCCGGGCACCTGGGACATCTGCCATGGGGCTCATCTCATCCCCTGCTCCTCTCCTCCACAACAGCCGGTGTGCCTGCGGTGCAAGGGGCAGACGATTTACCAGCAGGTCTTGTCTGTGGAGAGGCCCAGCACCCTGCAGGGCTGGAACTGGGGCTACTGCGGCCACTACGCCTTTTACCATGCCCTGTACCCCCGTGCCTGGCTGGTCTACGAGCTGCCAGGGCAGAACGTGGTGCTCACTTGCCGACAGCTCTCTCCCGTCATCCCCCATGACTATAAGGTAAGGAGGTGACGGCATTCCCCAGGGCAGAGCTGCTTGTTAGCCGGGCTTTCCCAACATTTCCCCCTGCCTGCACTCAGCGATGGTCCTGGGCGGGGGAACCCCCACGGCCATGCGGGAGCTCGGCATTGCAGCGAGGGATGGCTCAGCTGCCGCACTGCCCGTGCTGGCTACCAGCCCCAGGCGAGGGTGGCAGCTGCGCTGCTGACACGTCTGACCTTCCTCTTACCCCAGCGCAGCACGTGAGCCTGTATCAACCTGCCGAGCAGATGAGTGATGAGACACCCAGCTGAGCCTTAAACGCTGCTTTCTGTCTCTCTGCTGCCCGGTGTGGTGTTTGCTAGCCCAGGGCTTCTTTTCTGAATTTTGCCTTGCCTGCCTCCCAAATTCCTCTGCTTCTGCTGCTGCTCCTCAGCTTGGCAATAAGACCAGGTTATTATTCCTGGTGCTGTTACTCCCGCTCTGTCCTGTGTGGTGTCCCCAGCAGTGGGGGAAATGATGGGGCAACTGCCTGTGCAGCAGCAGCCCTGTAGACAGCATTCTGTGTCTCTGCCAGGACTCCAGCCTGCCAGTGGGAGTGTTCATCTGGGAGGTGGAGAACGGGAGGGATGAGGACGTGGAAGTGTCCATCATGTTCAGCCTGCAGAACGGCATGGGAGCGAAGGAGGACAGGAGCGGTGGGCACTGGAATGAGCCCTTCACCTTCCAGAAGGATGGCGAGCAGATTGCTGGAGTCCTGCTGCACCACTGCCTGGCTGTGAACCCCTTCACCCTGGCCATCTCTGCCCGGGAGAAGGTAAAGGGCTGGCCCTGGTGCTGTGACTGCTGCTGGGGAGGTTTTGCAGCCCTGCTGGATGTGGGGGCAGCTGCTGGCAGCAGCTGGTAAAGGATGGGTGTGTAGTGGGTTTGGGATTGGCACTGGTTCTCAGTGCTTCCCTGATCTCAAGTGTGAGGAAATTACTTCCCTGAGGGCACCCTCTTTGGGGGTGAGTATCAGGAGAGCAGCTGAGGGTGAAGCTTGCAGGGCTACAAGTTTGGGGTTAGACTTCCTGGGCAGCACAGGGGAAGTGATTGTGATGTCCTGGTGGTGGTGTTGGGGAGCAGAGAGCATTAATCTTCTCCTCCAAAGTAGCAGTCCCTGATGATGCTCTTCCCTTCCCCAGGCTGGCACAGGAGTCACCCATGTCACGGCATTCAATCCTGCGGGATTGGGTAGAGAGGTGTGGCAGGACCTCCTGCAAGATGGCAGGCTGGATTCACCCACCGGTGAGTCCCTCCATCCTCTGTGGGATGGGTGGAGGGGGAGCAGGGGGAAAGGGTGGCCACGCTGGTTCTGGGCACCCAAGCCAGGGCAGAGTTCCCTTCCTCTAGCTTCCTTGGTTGGTAAAAAGCTGTCCAGGATGTTTAGGCTTGTTCCCAACTTTAGGCTGTATCCAAACTTCCTGTTGCTTGTCCTTTCTGTGGTTCTCCAAAAGATGTTCGTACCACTTTGGGGCTGTTCTTGGGCATTGGTTACATGTGCCAGTATCTCTTCAGTCTGTGTGTGGTTGCACATGGAATTTAGATCTCTGCTAGGGAGCCAGTATGCTGCCCAGCCACCTTCCCTCAGTTCCAGTTGCGAGATGAATGAGCTGTATTCTGTCAGATTTGTTCCAGCCAGCGTTTAACAGTGCTGCCATCACTTGCTGTCCTCTGTCTACTGTACCAGTTCTCTGAAGGTCTCTGCTATTCCTTTGATAATTCTGCATCCATCCTCAGGTCTCTGCTCACTCCCTTGGGAGGAGCCTTGAAGCAGGGTGGTGTCTCCAGCCTTTGCTGGTCACCTCCTATTGCCATAAAAGGTGACCATTTCCCTAATGTCTGAGTTTTTAAACAAGGATGATGTTGACAAACTAGTGATGCTGACTCTGGGTCTTCGCAAGATTTCTTGAGGCTTAAATTATGTAAATGAAGTGTTTAATATGTAATTTTTTCCAGAAAAATAAGCTTCCTGCCTAGATGCACTCAGAGCTCTCCAGGCTGTTGGGATGTGGTTTTCCTTCATGCATGCCAGACATTATCATAGGCAGGATCTGTGCTTATGTTGCTCTAATGAGTTTACCTTGTACACATGTCAGAACCAGCATATAATTATCCAGCCACCTCAGGGCTTTTCTTAAATACCAGCATGGCTCAAGCACCCTGCAAAAAGCTGGAAACAATGACTGTCCCTAGAAAGTCACAGTGTCTCTGAGTGCAGCGCAGATACAGAGTCATGGGATACTCTGTAGCTTCCATTCATGCCTGGTGCCTTTTCCTGCCTGATTTGTTCCTGTTCTTAGATGACTGAATCCTTTTAGCCACCCCTCCCACGGAAGGTATTTTTTTCCTGCGGCAGCATCATCCCTTAAAGCCCCGGGACCGTACCTTTGAGGTTGTGCAGGGGCTTTGGTATGCCCAAACAGTCTCATCTCCCTCAAGGTGTGTGTGAACTTCAGTTACCCTCTCTTTGGTCTTCCTTGATTGCTTAAGAATATCTTAATTTTTCCTGGCAGGTAAAAGCAGCCCCACAGAGAAGGGGGAGGTGACAGCAGCAGCAGTGTGTGCCAGCTGCCAGGTGCCTGCCCGTGGGCACAAGACCCTGGAGTTGGCCCTGGCTTGGGACATGCCCCGTGTTCACTTTGGCTCCAAGGAAAAGCTGCACCTCAGGTAGGTGGGTTGTCTCCAGCAGTGTTTATCTCAAGCCCCCCAAAGCCCCTTTTTCCCTCCTTCCTGATTTGTGTACAATGTGGGGACCTTTTGCCACCCACTCCCTGTGGCTGTGGTCCTGCCAGCTCAGGGAGGGGACCCTGTGTCCAGCCCCTGCTCCCCAATGCCCCTGCAGTAGCAGTTGAGTTCTGCTGCTGTTCACTGTAGTCCAGTGTCCCTCTGTGGTGTCCATGTGGGTTTCCCAGGTGGAGCCCACGGGGTGCTCACCAAACCCTCGCTTGGCAGGCGGTACACACGGTTTTTTGGCAGCGAAGGCGATGCTGCTCCTGCTCTGTCCCATTATGCCCTGACACACTACGAGGAGTGGGAGAGGAAGATCGAAGCGTGGCAGAATCCCATCCTGGAGAACAGGTAGGGCTGATGAGGGCACTTTCCTAGTGGCCTCCTGGGGCTGGCTGTCGTAGCAGCACCACCTCAGCCACTGAGGGTGAGCTTCCCTCTTCCCCGCAGCCAGCTGCCTTCCTGGTACAAGTCGGCCCTCTTCAATGAGCTGTACTTCATGACGGATGGGGGAACCATCTGGATGGAGGTGCCCCCGGATTGCTCTGCTGAGGACCTGCAGGGGCCGGCGGGGGCTGGACTGTCCCACCTCCTCCCTGTCCTGCGGGAGTACGGAAGGTTTGCTTATTTGGAAGGTAACTCACAGAGATGTGAGGGATTCTCCTAACTCAACCCCTCCCATTACTGTAGCCATGTGTTTTTAACCTGCCATGGGGATGTTTTTCACACTCCAGTGTGTAGGGAGCAGTGCTATTCCCAGGAAAACCCCTTGCACCCCTGTAGGATATGGCATGAAGTGTTCTCCAGACCCTTACGTAGAGAATAAAACCCACTTTGAATGGAAGCCCCTGCCTGTGCTGAGAAAGATCCCCCTATCCTGGGCCATGTGGAGGGAGGACCTGCCCCCCTTCTCCCCTCCCCATGGCAGTCTCCTGTCCCTCACCATCTGCTCTGCCCTGCCAGGCCAGGAGTACCGGATGTACAATACCTACGATGTGCATTTCTACGCCTCCTTCGCTCTCGTCATGCTGTGGCCCAAGCTGCAGATCAGCCTGCAGTATGACATCGGTGAGTGTCCCCAGAGGCCCTGCCTTGGTGCGTGCTTAGGGCTTCACCTTGGGAAGAGACGGAGGATTTGGGACAGCGGCTGCTGTAGAGATGTGTGCCGTGGATCCAGCATCCCCCTCCAGCTGCTCTGCTGTGCCCAGGACATGCAGCCCTGGAATGTTGCTGCCTGAGCATCTCTGTGCCCAGCACTGGGGATGCCTTCTTGCCATGCTGGGGGTGCACAGCTGGCTCTGCCTGCCCTGGGGGGAGCCCCTGGTCTTCCCAGCTCTGTCCTTGCCCCTTGCAGAGCAGACAGATGGAGCTGTTTGCACATCCTGGTGCTCTGGCTGGGCTTGGTGGCTGCTCGGTGGTGCCCCAAGCAGGGGTGGAGCGCAGCCCTTTGCTGGGCTCTGGAAGGGCTGAGCCCGCTATGGTCCCTTCCCAGCCCTGCCCTAGGGAGGGGGTGACAGTTGTATGTCGCTGCTGAGGGGGATATGGGGAGCAGCCTGGTGTCCCCTCAACCCTTTGCAGAGGGCTGTGATCTTGGAGCCACAGAGGGCAGCCTGACGTGCTGGTGGCCCTGCCCGTGCCTGTGCTTGGACCTTTCTGCTGCAGTTTCTGCTGCCCTTCTAATGTGTCTTGCTCTGTGTCCTCTGCAGCTGTCACTGTGGTGAACGAGGATGTCCAGCCCCGGCAGTACCTGATGTGTGGTCAGACAGCCCAGGTGAAGATGAAGAACGTGGTGCCACATGACATTGGGGACCCAGGTGAGGGGTCTGTTGGGCCTGTGGGGGAGCAGAGAGGATGCCAAGCTGTGGGAAATGGGTATGCTGCATGAAATACACTGTTTGTTGTTGTCAAGTGTTGGAACAGGCTGCCTGGGAAGCTGTGGTATCACCATCCCTGGAGCATCTAAAAGAAGTGTAGATGAGGCACTTAGAGACGTGCTTCAGTGGTGAACTTAGCAATGCTGAGAGGTCTTTTCCAGCTTAAATGGTTTCTGTATTTTCTGGGAGTGGAAAGCTGGATAGTGTGGGGTGGTGATGCAGACTGTGCTGCATGGAGCTTGTACAGGGGAGATGGAGGGAAATAGCAGGAAGGCTGTTCTCTCTAGAGATGGCACTGCGTACAACACATTATTCCAGTGCTGCTTGATCACAGCACCCTTGGGTCCTTGCTGCTGTGTAGGAGGGATGTTTGTTGCTTGCTGCCCTGCTGCATCTGGTCTGCCCCGGTTTAGGTGATGAGCCGTGGCAGCGTGTCAACGCCTACCTGATGCACGACACTGCTGACTGGAAGGACCTCAACCTGAAGTTTGTGCTGCAGGTGTACCGTGACTACTACCTGACAAACGACTCCCTGTACCTGCGGGACATGTGGCCAGTGTGCCAGGTACTGGGAGATCAGACCCGTGGGGCATCACCCTTTCCCACTTCCCTCAGGAGCCAAGCAACTTCCTGAGAGGATGGATTGCTCCCAAGCAGAGTGAGAGGAGCTTCCAGGATATGAGGGCTGCGTGACCATCTCCTGCCTCTCCCACAGGCCGTGATGGAGTCGGAGCTGAAGTTTGACACGGATAACGACGGGCTCATTGAAAACGGTGGCTTTGCCGACCAGACATACGACGCATGGGTGGTGCATGGAGCCAGGTGAGCAAGAGAGGCAGGTGGGGTTGGAGATGGGGGCTCTGGGGTGGGGACGCAACTCAGAGCTGGGCCCTTGTATCCCACTTGTCGTGGAGCCCTGGAGGTGTCCCACACTCCTGATGCTTCTCCCCTTTGGCTCTGGCAGTGCCTACTGCGGCGGGCTGTGGCTGGCTGCCGTCTGCATGATGTGCAAGATGGCAGAGGTGCTGGGGGATACTGAGGTCCGGCAGAAATACCTGGACATCCTGAGCAAGGGCAAGGAGGCGTTTGAGAGGAGGCTCTGGAATGGTGGGTGCTCAGCAGAGGGGGAACCGTGCTCAGCTGGCCATGTGTCCCTCGGGAGGGGGTGGCTCCTCCTTGGATCATGACGCCTTGTGGGGAATGGGGGAAGGAGGGGGTGATACTGTTCCTCCAAGACGGGGGGAAGGAAGGGAGTGGAGGGGAAGGAGCAGGTGTCTAGGAGGGAACAGGTGTGGGAAAGGAAGAAGGGTCTTGTGGAAAAAGCAGCTGTGCTCCTTCCACACAGGGTGGTGTGTAGGGGCAGCTCACACGAGCTAGTATCCTAATCTATTGATTTAAAACTGTTTCCTGCCGTTTCCAGGAAAATACTACAACTATGATAGCAGTGGAAGTGACACTTCCAGCAGTATCATGTCAGACCAGTGTGCTGGGCAGTGGTTTCTCGGAGCTTGTGGTCTGGACCAAGGGGAGTTTGAGGTGAGAGAAGGGGCTGCCTGATGTGGTTGGGGTGAGATGGGACCTGTGGCAGGAGGGAAGCAGCAGCAGGGCTGGCTCATGTTGGGGGTACACGTTAGGGCTGGTGTGGGGGGCACCTGCTTGCTCTCCCAGTGTGCACACCCCAGTGGAGGCTGTTGGATGGATACAGTGGAATCCACCTTAAACCAAAACCCTCTCACAGAGAGGCCATGCAGCAGGGATGTATAACTGCAGTTATCTTTGGCCCCAATGGGGTTTGCTCTGGACAAGGTGCTGTTTGTTTAAAAATGGTAGAAAAATGTGTAGGAAACTTTCCACGTTATTTGCTGCCCTAAAAAGTCCAAAATTAATATCAGGGAACTATGGCTTATTCTGAGCCCTAGAGTCTGTTGCTCTTCTGTTGCAAGAGAAGAATTGGCTGCAGACTCCTCATGTCTGGTGGGATGGTCAGAGCAGCTGCTGGTGCTGCAATACCTGGAAGAGAGGGGGGCAGTGGAGAACCACTGGGTTATTTATGCCCTGTGGGCCGTTGTCAGAGCGAAGCTTTCTGATGGAGATGGGCAGGCAAACGCCTCGACTGAGTGAAGGGAAGAGTGGCTTTGTCTGTGGGAGGGTGACAAACCATTTCACTGTCTGTTGGCAAATCAGAGGGGAGCTGACTTTACCTGGTCATTCCCTCCTGTGTTTAACCCAGTGTGGTTATACCTACAGTAATACCTTTTTGGGAGGAAAGAGTAAACGTGGTGCAGCCCAGAATCTGGCCTGCCTTTGCCCAGCCTCGGACTGCTGCCGCTGAAGGTGGCACTTCTCCCTGCTCTCTGGTGAGCCCTGAGCTCACTGGAGGTGGGACTGGTGAATTCCTCTCCTCTGTTACTATGACATTCCACGGGTTTTTTCCGTGTATTTTGATCCGTTGCCTGGCTGGCATCACTCCCGTCGGTAACCTCATTAACGTGGCCTTGCTGCATATGCAAGGCAACAGTGAACCAGTCAGAAATGCACGTAAGAGCAGCCTGTGATCCAGTCCTGAGGAAAGTGTGCCCCAAAAGCTTCTGGCAGAGACGGGCACACTAGCCTTTACTGATTCCTACAGCATCCCCTGGGCTTATCTCCAGAGCCACACTGGGTGAAAATGTCTGCAGGACTGGTGGGCTTGAGCATCGAGAGAAGGGATTTGCTGCTTTTGCTTTGAGTCTGCCAAAGCTGTCTGGTTGGACTGCCCAGCCTTCCCAGCAAGGTCCTGCCTGATGTCATCCCAGCCTCTGCTTCCCCTGGCTCTAGTGTCACCAGACTGGCAAGAAGTGTCTGGCACATGCCTGGGCTGTGCTGATGAGCTTCCAGGCTCTTGCTTCTCTTGCAAGTGATGAACATAAACCAAATGAGGATGGTGTGGTTGGCCAGGCCCCCAAAGCAAACCCCAAGAGATGGGGAAGGGGCTTGGCCAGTGTCTGTGGTTGAGAAGCTGTTTTTGGAGATGGACTAGTTGGATGAGCTGTCAGCATCCTCAGGAGGAAGGTGGAATGTGGTTCAGCACCTCTGTGCTAAGTATTTTGGGGGCTTTTTGTTCTTTTTGGGGAAAAAAAATGTCCTTTTCATGTCCTCCTGTTATTTTCCTGAGGTGGGAATTCATTGCTATTGACCCAACGAGCAGTGTTGCCCCTTTCCTCGTGGAAGATTTAATCCCGCTCCAGACCCATCCTGAGGGGTCCACATGAGCACCCAGCCCATCTCTGTCCGCCCAGGTTTTCCCCAAGAGTCACGTTCTCAGCGCGCTCAAGACCATCTTCGAGAAGAACGTGCTGAGCTTCGCGGGCGGCACCATGGGAGCTGTGAACGGCATGAGGCCCGACGGCGTGCCCGACACCTCCAGCGTCCAGTCCAACGAGGTGTGGATCGGCGTGGTCTACTCCCTGGCTGCCACCATGATCCAGGAGGTGAGTGGGGATGCTGCTGCCGCGCTCCCCGTCGTGTGCTCCGTGCGCTCCGCGGATGTGCCGATGGTCCTCTCTCCTCTCCTGCAGGGCATGGTGGAGGAAGGCTTCCGCACGGCGGAGGGCTGCTACCGGACGGTTTGGGAGCGGCTGGGCATGGCTTTCCAGACGCCGGAGGCCTATCGGGAGAAGAAGGTGTACCGCTCCCTGGCCTACATGCGGCCCCTGAGCATCTGGAGCATGCAGCTGGCCCTGGAGCGCCGGGCTGGCCAGGCACCGGCACCCGCGCAGCTCCCCCAGGGTCCCAGCCACCCCTGAGCCTCGTGGCACTGGGCAGGGCAGCGGGTGCACCACGGGCTGGGGGGGCTGCAGACGGCAGGCAGGGACCCTCCCCTCCCGCTCTGTGCTAGTACTCACATTGCTGTTTTCCTTCCCTACCTCCACTACATGCCCTTGACCTCAGGGGGCTTCCAGCCGCTGATGCTGAGCACACAGGGGGACCAGAGGTGCGGGGATGTCTCCTCAGAGCGGGGTGGGTTAAGGAGTTGCTGCTGGAGCCTTGTGCCTCCCCTTCCCCATCGCTCAGGGCTCTGATAGCCTGCTGGTTCCCCAGCCATCCCAAACTGCAGCTGGTACCTTGTCCAGGGGCACAGGAAACCTCTCTGCTGCAGTCTTTGGGCTGGGTAAGGTGGGGACCTGTCCTGCAGGGAAAAAAAAGGGTGTGGGTGAGTATGTGTGTGAGGATGTTGAACTGGTGCACTCAGGCACATGGATGCTGTAGTTGTCCTGGGGTGACACTGCACATACTGACTGGCTCTGCCCCAGGATGGCCTGGGGCAGATACAATCCCCAGGGGAGACCCGGCTCCCTGGATGGTGACAATCTGAGCCCAAGAAGCAGGTCCTGGTCTGGTACCATGGCCCCTCTCCCTGCTGGCGCCGGGGGCAGGCAGTGGAGCACATTTAAGGGGATAAATCACTTCAATTCTTAATAAATCTGTCCAGCTGTCTACTCTTGTTCATCTTTGGTGTCTTCTTTCCACCAGGCCGAGCTGAAAGAGGAAATCCTTCTGCCCCCATTTTTCTTCTTGGGTTGGGCTGGAGGGCTAGGGATGCAGGGAGCGGACAAGTCCCAGTGGTGGCTGGTTCTTGTGGAGTTTTGCTAAAGGGAGCAGGATCTGCCTCCTTACCCACTTGCCCAGATGTGACAGCAGGCAAGACCTGCTTCTTGCTTGGCTCCTGGCTCTGCCGGGACTGCCTTGCAGCCAGCAGAGGCGAGAGCATTCCTCCTGAGACGGCCTCTGTGGGGAGCAGCTGAGCCACAGGGCTGCGGGCCCTTGACTAAATCAAGTCCCCTTCTGCCCAGGGCTACCTTGCTTCCTTTTCCTTCTTTCTCTGCCCCTGCAGCGTTTGAAGGCTGTACCAGCCCAGTGTGGGGAGGGACAGAAAGGAGGGAAGCTCCCCTGCCTTTCCCTTTGTGTCCCCAGACACACAGATCTCCCTGGACAGATGGATGGTCAGCACCCCTGCTGTTATTGTTATCCCTTGGAGGGAGAGAGGGACACCCCAGTCCCCTTTCTGTAGCAGGGTGCTCTGCCTGAGTGGGAGTAAAACAACTTCAGCAATTCCCTATTTGCTAAGTGGTGAATGGAGAAAGGGGTGTCATGCTGCTTTTGGTGTTGAATAATGCTGAAATGAGTCTGACTTGTCAGTCCCCAAAGTTAAACATCCTGATAGCAATGTGAAGATGTCATAAAACTGGTAAAGAACCAAATGAAGGAACCAGAAAGTGATACTACAGATAACATATCTAAAGCTGCTGAGCTGACACAGCTGGCATCTGGCTGACAGTCAATCCCTTTTTACTGTAGAAGCCTGCTCCCAATTTCTAAGGGCAGTGTCTTCTTACACACCCCTTCCCAGAATGTGTGTGGAGATTCCTCCCTTGCGTATGTTTGCCCCCTCCCTGGAGCTGAACTAAAGAGATTTGCCCAGAATTACTGGTATGGGTGAGTAACTTCAGGCTCTTCTTTGTAATTGGTTTTGCTAGCTTTAATATAATTAATGCTGCTTTGAAATAGTGCATCATACATACAAGTAGTTCTAGCTTCTAATCTATAGTAAGTAATTCTTATTAAGACATTTTTGTCTGATTATCATAATAAATAATTTTATACAAATAGATCTGATGTGCCATCCTCAATCCTGTGGTACTACATTGTACAAAGTTTCTATTACATCTGTACAATCCTTTAGATTGGATATATAAAATTCTTTAGATTGGATATAATCCATTGACAAAATCTAGGGCTAAGTTTGGATCCAGCTCTGCCCAAACTCTTCACTGGGGAGGATTCTAGAATGCAAGGAAGTCCTTTCTGAACCTTGTGATTCAGTGGGAGGGCCTTTTTAATAAACATTTTCTGAAGTTCCCGTTCTGTCTGTGACACCCTCACAGACAGATGACCCCACAATCCTGTGTCCCACATCTCCTCCATGTCCCGAGGCAGGAGAAGATGCGTGGGCCAGTTCTGTGCCCACAGCCGGGGTTCCTCTGGGTGCCGTGAGGGATTTGAGGCACCAGCTGGGGCGCTCCCCCCTCCCAGCATGAGCAGGGGATCACTGGCACTGCCATACCTGAGAACCGCCACTGCACAGTGAAGCCGAAGGTGAGCTGTCTCTTGGCACTGGGATGCTGCTGGACCCCTTGCAAGGGTGACACCAGGATCTGCTTGTTGGTGGCCGCCACTGCGGTGTGGCAGGAGCCCAAGAGGGTCCCAGCTGTGTTCAGGGCCAAGACAATCATACCGGAACCCAGCTCATTTCTCCACAGGCCCTGCAGGTGACCCTGGGGCTTGTGTGGGTGGCTCAGTCAGTGCCGAGGCACAGTCCCACTTCCAGCCTCCCCAGGCAGCAGGATCTGTGTCCCACAGCGCAGCCCCTCTGCCTGGCAGCCGGGACCAGTGGTGTGGGCACCAGCTGGGAAAGCACCCCTCATTGTCTGGGCAGGGCAGCAGAGCTGGAGGTACTGGGTACCCCGCTATGGCAGGGGTGGGTGACCAACAGTACCCCCAGGGACAGCACAGCCAGAGCTGGCAGCCTCCTTGCTCATGGACACTGCACCATGGCATGGCATGGCATAGGATGGTACCCCCAGAACAAGCAACCCCTCAGGCACAAACTCCGTGTGCTGGGGTAGCACAGGACAGCACAGCATGGCACAGAGAAAACACGCACCTCAGGGATGCCACAGCCAGGGCGTGCAGCCCCTCAGCACCACCCTGCACTTGGGACAGCACAGCACGGCTCAGCACGGCCAGGGCTGCCTTTACCTTCCTGGACGCAGTGTCACAGGGCACAAGCAGGGCCAGGAGCAGCAGCAGGCAGCAGCCCGGGTCCCCATGGTGGTGGTGGCCGTGTGCGGTGCCTGGGCTCTGCCCCTTTCATAGCAGAGGGGGCTGAGCCTCCTGCCAAGCGACAGCCGTGAGGTAGGAGGGTTCTGATCCCTCTGGACAGTGATGGAGTCTGAGGGGTATACTGAGGGAGGTGGAAGGGAATATGGCCAGGGTAACGGGTCAGAAGAACATTAAAGATATCACAGGGAGGGCAGGGGACCTCTGGGGAGGTTACAAATATTCTGATAAAATAATAGATTTAACCATATGGCAGAGTTAGTTGTGATTACAGGTAGAAAACGGTGATGTATAAGGTACAGGAGTGTTAGCAGTGCTATGTTTAAAATAAGCAGCCATAGAACCCCCTGCAAGGAGTTTCAGGAATTCCTGTCTTTTTCAGGGAAGTCTGGAGACTGTCACACACACCAGTTACGCTGACTGGAAATGTCCCACCTTCCCATGTAGATTCATTACCAGGGATTCCAACCAAATTTGAAACACACAGACTGTACAATGGCCTGGCCAGAGCTGCCACCCACAGCCTGGGTACCACCCACCCACCTGGCAGCAATAAAAAGGAGAGGGAGCAGGAGCATCGGCAGAGACCTGCAAGGAGCACATCCCCAGGTACATCAGCCATCTGCCTGCTGCAGAGATGGTGCGAGCAACTCCCTTCCTCCTCGTGCTCTTCCTGGCCCTGGGGGCTCACGGCCTCTCTACTGAAAATGTACTATCAGGGGTGGGATGCACGGGGCAGGGGGGGCAGGGGGCTGTGGCTGCAGGAACCGGTGCTGAGTTCTCTCCTCT
>VZRS01012113.1:0-55607 GCA_013398055.1 Ifrita kowaldi
TCTTTTCAAACCAAGACAACAGGGAGCAAAAATGCAATGCTTTTAAAAGCAGTGAGTCCGTAAGGAGAGGAGGAGGAATACAGCACAAGGTACCGTATATGGGGAGAGCTTAGCAGGTGGGGCAAGTCCTCCCATGGAGTGCACCATCCTCGTCCCCTTACTGGTGGGGACAGTCACCCTAGCAAATTATCTACACAATATAGAAAATGCTTATTTGTCCATATTAAATGCATGATAAATTATTTCTGTGTACAGATACTGTGACAATTACAGAATACAATGTTTCAGCCTGGCAGCAGCAGCTCCTGCCAAGTAGCTGGACAGCCCAGCTCACTCTGCACAGAGCATGGCACTGCTGCTTCCAGGCCTGCACTGGCTTTACTCTAATCAGCTCAAATCGTGGTCCTGTATGCAGCCCTGCCTGGGTAGGGAAGGATGGGCAAACAGGGATGAGCTTTTGGGGCCCTGAGGTTCGAAGACCGTAAAAATTCCTCCTAGTCTTAGAACCATTGCCTTCCAGACCTCATATTGCTTTTCAGAGCAGGCTCTGGGACCACAGCAACAATACACACATGTAGTGTCATGAGCCTCTAGTCCTCACCATGTTATCACACTGTGGACAATAAACATTTCCTTTTCTTCTTGTCAGGCAGCCAAATGAATCCTAAATGGCTTTCCTGACCATAATACACACAGAGCACCAGCTACAGACCTCAATTTCTGACACATCAGCTGTGAAGGCAAGAACCTGCAGATAAGAGAGCATCAAGGCTTTGAGGGCACTGGCAGATCCAGTGCACAGCACTAAGAACAATTATTTTTTTCCAGACCATGTATCGCATGTAATAGAAAATATTAACTCACATTCCAAATATTTATGAAAAGTTCAGACATAATTCAACAATTTGCAATTGAAAATTAACAATCTAAAAACTCAGCTGTGTAGACAGAGCATTAAATAAAACTGCAGTTAATGTAAGCTGATTTAAGTACAGCTAATGCAGCAGCAACAGAAAAAGGCAGTCAATCACATCCTGTCATTAACAGCCTTCTCCATGTGAAATATTATTATGTGAAGCTTTCAAGCTGCTCTGCTGTCCCAGTGTGTGCAGGAGAGTTGTTTGCCTACAACCTGCTCCAGCTGGAGCAGAGGGATGAGGTGTCCATCTGTCCACCACCCCGAGGTGGCCATCTGTTCCCCCTACTCCCCTGGCCAAGGCTGCCCCTGCCCCCCCAACCCTGAGCCCCGGCCACCACGAGATGGCGAATGAAGCCAGGCTGCTGTGGAGCATTTTGGAGCACTGCCTGCAGCCCCATACTCTCTGCAGGAGCTGTGTGTGACAAGGACCCCAACAACCTGCGGATGGGGGGACCAGGGCAGAAAACAGACCAGTGTCGTCCTGATGGCCTTGCACTGTGTTCATGACAGCACGAACACCATCCTTCCCCCAGTCCCACTCTGCCTCTCAATTATCTTTCCCTAGAGCTCAGTAGGGATAAAACCTCCAGACAGAGCTCTTCCATCCCCATTGGGTGGAGAGCTCTTTTTAACACTACTTTACTAATTATTCTTTGTATTTAAAGCCAAGTAAAACACTAATTGCCCAATGCATTCATCCCAACCCAGGCAGGACTACCTCAGCCTTGGCACATGCCAGGATGCAACACAACTGGAGAAGAGGGAACAGCACCCACCACCCTTGAACCCCAGGGACAGCCTGAAGGAGAGGACTGGGATGCCAGGGGAGATGGCACAGTCCTGTGCAGCAGAGTTACATGAACAAAAGATTATGGATGGGATACATGCTGGGTGGTGGGTCAGGCCCCAGTGTAGCAGCACAGTGACTCTTCCAGACAGCTCCTCTGTCAGAAACACTGTCATCTCCTGCTTTCTGAGGAAATGTGGTTTATTTTGATCTACATTCAGCAAGGCATGACGTCTTTCCTTGGAAATTGTTAGTGGGGCAGAAGGCTTTTGCTTAGAGAGTTACGGAAAATATACTGGACACTGAGAGAGTATGGCATTACAGTCTCTGCTATTGTTGAAGTCCTTCGGTGCTTTCTGCATGGCTGCAAAAATAAGGCGATAACCTGCTCTCTGATCTCATTTCGTCTGAGTCTACCCTCAATCTTCCCTTTAAGCCTTCACCAAGAACAATGTACTCTACATGAAGAAAAGACATGTAAGAGAGCAGTGCAAAATATACAGCTGGAATCCAGATGTGAGACAGAGTGCAACCATGACTGTAGGTCTGCAGCACCAGTACCTGTTCATCTCAGTCAGCTGCTGCAGTTCTTTATAGAAATTAGGAAAAACATCAATTAAGAGATTAAAGAGAAAAGCCACACTTGAAGCATTCTCATGGAATTCAGCTTTTTTTTGCATTCTGCTCTGTAACCTGGTCAAAATTGCACTGCTAGAACCACCCTCTTACTTCAAATGAAGGTACCACCAGATGTTACCAGCAATAAACCCATGGGAATATACACATGTGGAACCAACAGCTGAAACCCTTCCCCTCTGTTTCTTATTATTAATCAAAGAAATCTATGGAAATCAAGGGCAAGAGAGCAGTCCTCAGGGCACTAGAAAAAAATAATGTGTGTGTGCAACCCATGGGGTCAGATTGCTGCATACCCTCTGCATCCCCCTCTTTCTCCAGTGGACTTATAGGGAAAAACAACAGGGAAAAGCAGGCTCCAACAGGACTGATGCCCCAAATGCTGAGAAAACTGTTAAGAAAGGTGGATGAAAACAAGGGAGCTCTTGCTGAAAACCAGCACATCTGGGAAATGCTCTAGTACCTGCCTGTGCTGCTTCGCAGGTGCAAAGGAATCAACTGAGGATCATGCTGTGACCTTGCATGAGAGCTGAGGGAATAACAAAATCCTTTGGCTCACAGGCTGAGCAAAATCCACAACAGATCCCACCCTGTCAAAAAGCATTCATTTTCAGACAGTTTTCCTCCCTACATTTTTCCGTAACCTTAAAAACCTAAGCTTTCCTGTTTCTAAAATGCTCAGATCCATCTTAAATCCATTCTCCCACTCTTTATTAGTGGAATTTAGAGTGAAGGGTAAAACATTGCTGAAACAATTCAACCAGTTCCTTAAAAATCTGAAAAAAATGCTTCGTTCAGCCCAAATGTGCCTACAATATAAACCACGTGCAGGTTCACTCCACAGTGTGCATTTGCTGAAAATTAAGAGATGTAAGATTGCCTCTTCCATATTCTACTGGGAGAAAAACCAGCAATCCTGTTCCATTTTTTCCAGAGCCATTTTCACACCCAGCCAAATACCTCCCAGCTGTGCCAGATGTGCTTTCCATCCCAGGAAAAATGAATGGAGGGGGTGACAAAGCAGCTGGCTCTGCAAGATGCGGGCTCATACAAGCAGGAGTCCAGCTAAGAGAACAAGTACCCAAGCATGGGGAGGAGAAAATGGGCAAAGCAGAAAATCCCATCTCAGCCTGATCACCACACAGAGTTTTTCTGGTTTATGCTGCTGGCAGCCTTCTTAACTGCACAATGACACATGCTGAATGTATTTGCCGTTTGGACTAGACTTCATGTTTAAAAATGTGTAATAAATAATTACTTGTACAGCAGAAACCTTACAGCTTCTGCTTCTGAGCAGATGGGAATTTGTAACAAACTTCATCTGGCAAAGCAGTGTCCCCTCATCTGCCATCACCTCATCCTCACTGCCATGCAGCACTAAGTGTTCCGTGCATGCCAACCCTGATTCCTAAAACCGGCAGTTCCATAGCAAAGGCTTTTGGCTGCAGGTGGCCAGGGAACAGGTCCAATCTGCCTGGCTGCAAGACTGTTTTTCAGAGCCCACCACAACTATCATTGCAGACTAGAATGAAATAGCCAGCCTAGACAAAGTTCAGTTAAATAACTGACTCTGTATTCAGCAATAACACTTTCATGGTGCCCAAAACCTGCCCAGCCATGGGATGGACTCCCAGCCCAAAATTAGCCACTTGCCCCATCCTGTGCAATCTCCTGTACATCCATACTAAAAATTCAGCCTACAGTTGCTATGTTAAGACCCGACCCTCCATTTAAACTTAAGTGTATCTGAGAGAAAAACACCGCAATATATCCTTCAGGTGAGAGAAAGGCTGTCACAACCTTTGCCCAGTTCTCCCAGCCCTGACTATCAGTGGCAGTCAAGGGTGACTGCTTTGATCCCAGTTTTACTGCTCCTGTACACTCACAGTTAAACATTGCTCTAATACATTTGCAAACAAATTACTTGGACCATTTCCCTAGGTGAGTCAAACTTTTAGTTCTTCCTTATCCCTTCATATAACCCTCAAGACCTTCCCAACATATTTTTATAGTACAGATCCCGGATTGGGATATAGGAGAGGATTTTTGCTGCCCTATAGAAAGACAACAGTTTCTCACAATGTTTCCTGGGGTACCTTCACACATGCCAAAGGCTTGGCACCATGGCTGGAGACCTCAGCACACCCACTGAGGCTGTGGCTGCATCCTGTTTTCCTTGCCCACCAATGCCCTGAGAATCCTTAGCTGAAGCCCACAAGACATCAATCAGACACAAGATTTGAAAATCTTTCACAACTCTGTCACCACCTGCTCGGGCACCTTGTTGCCTTACTGTATGTAAGTATACAAGTATGACTCTTGCTTTAACATTACTTATGATAGCTTGTACTTCCTCATTGCTTGTTTTACCTATAAGACCTCTCCAGAGCCTCTTTTGAGGCAGAAGAAAAAAAGAAAGAAAAAAGGGAGAGTATGGATGAAAAAAAAGGAGCTGACTTTCCTCTAAATTTTGCTAGAGGTTCTCTGGAAGGTTACAGGCTTGCATCCTGAGAAAAGCAAGGGTAGCACAGTGGTTTCAGATGCTGGAAAACCGTGCAGGCAAACCACCATAGCGAGGTGGGACTGGTCCCATATCCAGTTCAGCTGTGTCCACAAGCCCTCCCCAGGATTTTCCAGAGCATCCCAGAGCAGCTGGAAAAGCTCTCCACACAGACCACTACCATCAGACCAGAGGGATGGGTTTTGTCTCATCTTAAGGCAGGAATCATTGCAGCCTGCAGCAAGGACATTTTTGAAAGGAAATGCTCCTGTTCCAAGCTGAACTCTGGTTTGCTTGGTGAATTTTTCTGAGACCATCCCTTGCTGTTACTTGCTGTCAGCTGCCCTTCCCTTCTCCAGGGATCACACTGGCATAGGCCAAATCACGTCCAGCAGAGTTTACAGTCATATCCGATTTCATGCTATCAATGAGCATTTACTCCTTTTTCAGCAGAACTTTGTTAGACCCATTTTTCTTTTCCTCTGCTCCCCTGCACCCTGGCACACCCCTTCCCAGCAGCCTCTGCACAGGCAGAGTTTTGCTATTACAGATTCTTACAAACTCTTTGTCTTTTAACAGGAGAGATTTACTTTTGACTGATATCTGGCATCAAGTAATTTCACACAACAGTGGAGAGAGAGATTCCCTTCTGCTGTGGCATGCTGGTATGGCATGATGCCTTAGGGAGACAGATGTGCCTGCTCTCCTGCCCTTGCACATTGCACTGCCCTTCCCTCCATCATCCCCTGCTCTATTGCTACCCTGACTGCAGACAAGACAAAATATAAGACAGAGATACCAGGGGGAGTTCCTGACGTGCAGTGGTTCACATGGTGCTTCACATGATGGTGATAACCACTGATCTGGGTAAACAAAATGTATTTTGATTCTTGTCATCCAGAAAATCACTCTTATTTTGAAACACACCAGGTTTTCCCAAGATGACTAATGACAAAGCTCAGATCAGGCTCATACTCTGATGTTACAATGCCAGCATTTCTATTCATATATTTAGGATAGAAATAGATACTATTTTTTTCATAGATGCTGCTTATGTTTTTATCCATACACTGGACGAAACTGCAACTGGCATTATGATAGGAAAGTGCAATGATCCAAATGATCTCATTGAACATGTATTTGGCTATTTTAATCGACAGAAATAAAACTTCTACTGGCTGCCAGACATCCTCAGCTGTTTTGCAGCTGCCATACATAAAGCCAGAACAAATTGGCCCATCAGTGACCCTGAATAATTGCCTACGTTAAGTAGTAATAAAGGGCATCAAGAGTTACACAGCTGAGCAAAGGACTGCACGTGACAGGAGCAGAGTCACCTCCCAGCACTGATCAGACAGGGCTGGGGGAGCAGTAGGGGCTGCAGCTGGTACCCCTGGGGAGAACAGCAGCTCATCAATGAGCCAAACCAATAGCAAAACCTATGTCCAGTTTTCTCCTCTTGCTTTGCTAAGGACTACACTGTCAGCAGGGACTTCCCAGAGGAAGGCCACTGTATCCACCCCAAAGAAACCATGTGCTCCTCATCTCAAATACTGCAGATGTTCGTGGGAAATGGACCCTTTCCCAAATACTGCTGCTGCTGCGCACTGACGAGGGGCCACTGCAACGTGAAGGATCTCTGACAGCACATAAGCCAGTATTTAAGAGTGCATTGCTCTAACTGGCATTATCCCCTCTAACTCCATTCCCCACAAGCAGACCCAAACCACGCTTCTCTTGTCTGACCTGACCACCACTCTCCCACACAAGGTAATTTTGGAATAATTTTTACAGTGGCAGCCACAGCTCCTTCAGCTAATTTACACTCAACTGATACTTAACCATCTGAGCACAACTGTTCCCAGCCAAAATCCACTGTTACAGAGAAAATGGGCAATAAAGAGAAAATCCACAAGCAGAAAGGTCAATGAAGAGCAAACTTAGAAGGTGAATGAAAAAGACAACTTGATATTTTACATTTTTCATAGAAATACAGAACCATAGAATGGTTTGGGTTGAAAGGGGACTTAAAGACCATCTTTTTCCAACCCTTCCTGCCATGGGCAGCGACACCTTCCATTAGACTAGGTTGCTTCAAGCCCCATCCAACCTGGCCTTGAAAACTTCAGGGATGGGGCATCCACAGCTTCTCAGGGCAACTTGTGCCAGTGTGTAACCACCCTCACAGTGAAGAATTTCTTCCTAATGTCTAATCTAAAGCCCTCCTCTTTTACTTTAAAATTGCCCCCCTTTGACTTATCTGCCTGTGTAGATAGTGAGAATTTGGATATGCATGGGAAGGGAATAACACTTCAAGCTATGAAGGGATGATGAGTACAATGATGAGGAACTATTGCTGATATTACACCCTGCATCAGAAATAAAGAGAACGGGGTTTTAATGTGACTTTAAAATATAAAATAAAATGCTACACTTGGTAAATGACATTTTCCTTAGACCTAACAGGCATCATGGAACTTAATAAAATTATTATGTCAATAATTTCTCTATGAACATCTCTTTTTTGCAGGTACTTTGTCAATCCTGGTCTCAGTTCTGCACATGGGTGCAAGAGACTCCTGGCAATAGCAGCCAAACACATGCCTGCAGCTCACCACCAATGCTGCACAACATGAGCTCTCCAACAAACTGGCAGAAATATCAGCAGGATAAATGAATGGTATTGAGAAGAAACATGAGACCATTTAACTACTCTACTATTAGAATTTTATCATTTAAAATACCGAAAAGGCCTTCTCCCTGTCAATTTTGGACTTAACTAGGTCACAAAAGAAGATTGTTACATTTAGCAAATCTCACCACAGAAGACAACAACTCATGGTCCTCAGCCTGGGAAAAAGGGAACTCTTCAATGATGCTCCTTCTGCTAAGGAACAGCCAAGGAGTGAAACCTTACACTCCCTCCAGCATCCCACTGCAATTTGTGTTATCTTCCAAGATCTCCCACCTTTGTTCGTGACTTAATATTTTGCTTTCTATGCCCTACGTTTTACATTTTTCTGTTGATACCTGGAGCAAAATACCATCAAGTGTAGATCTTGCCCAGTTTCCCTTCCTGTGGACTAATGACTGGAGATCTGCAGTTTTGCTGCTGCTGCCAGTACAGCTGCACACACAGGCAGCAGTCAGGCACGATGCAGAAACGAGCTGCACCCATGAGAATGAGCAGGTACTTAACCAAAACTCAACAGGCTGTTGGGCAAAGTCTGGGTGCCTCACCTGTGGTCACTGTCTGTCACTGCACCTGCTCCCTCCCCAGCACCTTTTTTCACTGCAAACATCATGCCCTATGCAGCACATTCAGATGAGGACAGTAAAATTATGCGTTTGCTCTTTGTGCTCATTTATTGTGGGAAATGCCTGTAATTTTAGCTGTCTCCTCCTCTGCGTGTCTGAGGAATGCGTAAGCCTCAAGCCTGAACACACAAGCAGGCAGCCTGGTTCCACCAATGCCCAGGAGCACACAGGGTGCTGGAACGTGGCTGTGGTTGGGGCACAACAGGGTTCAGACTCCAACATCCACCCCACATCATGCTCTCCTGGGCCACCAGCACTCAGGGCTCACATACAGAGCTCTTGGGAAACTCTGCTCACTTACCTGTCTCCGCTATCAATGTTTAACATCTGCAGTCTCCAGCTCTCCAGCAAAACACCCATGGCCCTGAAGTCTGATTTGAGCTGCTTCAGAGGTTTATGCCTCTCTCTCATGCCTTCTAAGTCTTTTCATGTAGGGTATTTCAGCTCAATATTGCTGTAAATCTTAAGGTACTCCGGCTTTTACACCATTCTCTTTGTTAAAGTGGGATGCAATTGTTTTTTTCCCTCTTTTGTTGCAACAATGTTTCTACAAAGACTTAATGACAAATACATGACAAATAATATTGTGCCATCACTTCCCCATCTTCTTACTGTTCTCTGTCAGAGATAAAAGAACTGGACCAAAGGCTGGATACAACACTTGAAAAACACAAGCACAGATTTTGCTGTTAGGAAACATCACTACCTCCCTGCATTATACAACAAAGTCTGTGCCATGGAGGCCAGCACAGTTTTTACATTACTTTAGCCTACTGTAGGCCTTTTAAATACACGAGAAGCTGTATTTGAAGTTCTGTTGCATCCAATTCCCTACTGAACTTACACTTTAATTTCTCACAAAAAACGAGTAGAATCAGAAGTTCCAGAAAAAATGTAGTATATTGAATATGAAAACTCTGCACTGAAATAGAGGCAAGGAGCAGCTTACATAAGTTAGGGATATTGAGGCTGAGCCTTTAAAATGCATGAAATCTATTTTGTTGATCATTTCCCAATTTATAGTCAGCTCAGTGGGAACAAATATGTGCCTACTTTGATATCCTTTTGAAGAAAATTCTTGGCATCTCATTTCTGTTAAGAAATATACCTATTCTCTTTTTAATTTGGTACTTTTTAGATGAAAACTGGAAGATTAACCCAGCTGAATTTTATATTCATGAAGTACTTTCTATGGCCTGATCCATCCAACTCCCAAAGTTTCTTCTGAACTAAAATTACACTGTCTATCACATCCCAAGCTGTGACATGAAGCATTTCTCGAGTTGCATGGAACACTGGTAGCCTGAAGAATGAAATGTAAGGAGTGAAGGAAAGGACTGGTGAATTTTTTTTTTTTTTTAAATAATTCCCTTTTCTGGGAATCTGAACACAATATGGACTGCAAAGAAGCAGCCCTGAGGAAACCACATCTTACAGAAGTAAGATTAGAGAAAACCTAGTAAAATATCAATATAGAAGTTTCAAAATATTCCCTTAGTGGATGATGTATGTCAGAAGAATGATCTCTCTATATAACATGATAAAAAGAAAACTGAAAGAATAGCATGTAACCTTAGGCTAGCACAGCTCAGTGGGAACCAGTCCAGGCTCTCTGAAAAGACATTGAGTGCTGAAATGAAAACCCCGGAGCTCTGGCACAAGCCAGCATGACCATGTATAACCCTCACTATGTGCAACTGTGGCTGCATCTTTCCGTTTTGCTCTTGAGATAGGCACTAGAAGTTCCCCAGGAAGGTAAAATACATGAGAGAGGGTTGAAGTGCTGCAAAGCATTGAGATTTTCATGTGGAATTCAAATTAAAGACCTACGTGCAAAATTAAATTCTAACAGCTGCATTGTATTCCCAGTTAAAAGGAAGAGAAAGAGAGGCATTAACATAGTGCACGGTCATGCACCAGTGATGCCTTATTAAGTATTCCAGCCTTCCTTAAGATAAGCATCACATATGGGTTCTTTTGCAGCTAGCAGTTCCTTGCTTAAAGAGAGAGAGGTCTGGATAACACCCCTTCTGTCTCCCAAGGCCTTCTAGGCTGATTGACAGGAACATGTATTGCAGAGAACAAATGCTGCTTAAAGAAAAAACAAGATTACTTTCTCTAAAAGGGGCCAGTGGGGTCATTTCTTTGTCATGTCTTCTGCTCATCATCTCTGGTTGAGGGAAAGACAAACAGGGGGAGTGACATTTTCCTTTCCTAATAAGACACAGTCCACAATGTTTCTCCACACGGAGAAATTGGTTTTTACGTACAGTGGCTTGCACTGAATTCAAAGTTAGGGAAGCAAGAGAGATTGCTCAAAATAAAGACAGCATTTTGAGAGCCGAGTTCCACCTTTGGAAACCTTGGAACCAGACCCCATGGAAGCCAGCTCAGAATTTGCACTCCAGCCCATCTCAGCTGCATTTTATGTTGTTTTTTGGTTTTTTGGGGAGAGATTAGCGGTAAACATTTAATTTTTATGTAGCACATTTAGCTACCGCTCCCTCTCCCCTGTGATGGACAACATTTGGCTCGGCTTCTCCTTGGGCAGACCCACTAGGTGTTTTGAGGCTGGACTAACCAGCACGTGGCAACGTACACCATGGGATTATTGGGCTTTTCAGTGCAAAGTGAGTTTTTCTAAATCAGCAACTTCTTCTCCACTTGCTCCCCCACTTTTCAGTCTCCTCTCTGACAAAACCAATACAGGTAACACCTCTGGAGACTGTACTTTTGCCATCCCAAATCTCCTCTCCACTGAAATGGTTTCAAGCTGTAATTCCCCAACGGTGTTACACTTAGTGATGCTCAAGGACTCTCCAATTTCTCAAACTTTTGCAAAACCTTCCCCACCACTTCAGCATCTCCCTGCACAACTGTGCCAGGAATGGTCCATCTTCTGATCTATTCCCAAAATAAAGCTCAGAGGTGGAAGCAGCCAGGCACTTGCAGAGGCAGCAGACACCAGAACAGATCTCCCAGTTAATATCTCAGGATCAAAGTGTTTCCCTTCCCAGAGACCTCTGCTAGTCTGCAAACGGCAGCAGATCAACACATCAGCTAGTTAAATCCTTCATACTTTCCCCAATTGCTCCTATCTAGACCAGGAATTCACAACCCAACTTACTCTTTTCAGAATGCAAGATTGTACTAGGGAAATGAAATTGTATTAACAAACATCCATTTGAAATGAGGCTCCTGATCTGGTGGAAAAAGCTCCAAACATCTGGCTAAGCAGCAGGAAAGTCATGCCAACAACTACATTTTCAGTGAAAGAACAGAAACAACAGTCCTTAAATAAAGGGGCTAAGATAGATTGGAAATGTCAAGTCATCGATATGATGTTTTATAAGGTAACCATAGTTATTTTTTATGCATTCCTTTGCAGCATGAATGCAGATGATGAAAAGTATTCATGGGCCAATTGAAACAAAAATAAACGAAAGAGATATCTTGATGGTAGTTTAAGCCTTAAACTGCAGAAATTAATCAATCCACACAGACAACAAAGAGTGTTCTGCTGATGCTGCGCCACAGAAACACCTCGTTAATTAGATGAGGGTAAAAAAGGGGTTTTGTCATTTCACAAAGGATGAACATCTTGAAAATCATCCTGATTTTAGCCCTAATGTAGCTGCAGGGATCCACATTGCTGAAGCAGGAGTTGTCCACATGGCCTCTGGATAAAGCACAACTGTTTCTAATTTAATCTGTACAAGCTGCTGGAAAGACAGAAGAAGGGGGTCCAGCATGCTGCAGCCTTTTGTGCAGCCCAGAGAAGGGGTCACTCATGGTCTGTATGCATGAGTTTGTTCTACTGCTGCTTCTTGAGAACATTTGGCATGTCCTTCCATGAGACTAACAAGCTCTCTTGGTGGCTCTTACCATGCTGGCAGGTGGTGTCACCCCTTACAGAGAGGGCAGGGGAGCAGATAAGAAGTGGGGGACGGGAAATGGTGGGAGTGCCCAGTTGCGACAAATCACAGGATCTGAAAAGAAGGCCTCAGCTCAAAGGAGTCCTCGTGGACTCCTGCAGCAAATAATGAATTAAACTCATCTCCAGAACCCCTGGGAAGAGGGGCTTCCAGCAGCCAAGATGTTTTGCATGGCAGCACAGAGCTGAAATAAGAGGCTGCTCCTCCACTCCAGAACCTGTCTGGATGCTGAAACCATTTTCTGTCCCTTAAATAATACACCATGACAAGCTACTGCTTGTTTCAGTGGAATAAGTGACATTTGGCTAGGCTGTGGAGAGGCAGCCACACCCCTAAACCCAGAGGGAAGGCTGGCAGGAGGTAGTGTGGGAAGGATTCATTGCAGAAGAGTTCTTCAAGCTAATAAACATCTCTGGTTAGTGTCAGAAGAAAACAACTGAATTCTCCTTTGCAAGTTTTCACTATTGTTGCATGACATTATAATTTCTCTGCTAGATATATGCTCTTTGGATGCACACTCTAGCCTGGTTTCTGTAATGGGTCTGAAAACCAGCAGAAGCCCATAGAAGGGCCGGAACTGGAAGTTCCTAGTACACAAAAACACATTCCCAACTGGCAGCTAACAGGGTTAAAACACCCTCTGATTAAATGAAAGCATCTTTAATTAGTTTAATTGACCATGCCTCAGCCAAGACCATCTGCTCAGCAGCATTTGCCTGCTTTCCGCAGGAGCAATTGATCAGCCATAGCTGTACTATACAGCATTAGGCTGCATCAGATTTATTTTGTTTAATAGAAGAGCTAATTTGCTTTAAATTTAATTACAGGGGTCGAGATTGCTCTCTAAGTCCATAACAGCACAGAACATAAGCTGATCCTGCAGCTAATGGGTGCACACACAGGTCCACACATGTCTGTGCAAATCAGACACTGGATGATGACAGCCTCGAGTCCCACCCTCACAGAGAGTGATCTCTGCAGTGTTCTCCCCAAAAGGCAGCAGCGCTGTGGCACACTGCTGGGCTGGCAGGGCCCCTCCGTTTGCTGCCCTGTCCTGTCCCTCCAACTGGCTGAGGACTTCCCTGCAGCTCTCACTGGATGCTGGAGCTGACAGATGACCCATCTCAACCACCTCTCCTGCTCCAAATTATAGACATCAAACAATGCATCACACATAGGGTCACTGTTTCTGCACTGCCTGGGACCAACAGGGACAATCATGGGACCTCTCTGTACCTCCTGAGTAACCTCCATTAGCAAACCCCTCCCAAAGGATGTATCTGGCAACCGAGGGTACAGCAGAGCCAGACACCACCCTCGCCCCTTCCCTGACATTGCACTGTTCCTCTCAGTTTCTCTGCCCTCCCATTCCAACATCATTTTTCAAAACATTGCACCCTCATCTGATGAAGAAGGGCAACTGCCCCTCCTCCCCAAAGGACCATATGTGTATCCACGTTGTGTTGTTATGACAGGGAAGATTTCATTCACTTCCCAGCGCTTTTTCCTTTTTTCAATTTCCCATTGGGTGCTAAATCACAGCAGGCTCTGGGAGATGCTCAGGCCCTGACAGGATGCTGCTGCTGCCACCGGCTGTTACAGGAGTAATTACAACCCTGCAGGAGGCTCTGGGCTGCCATTTCTGTTTCCATGGAAATAAATACAGAATTACTGAAAACAGACCATGACGCTTTATGGATTTTGAGGCTTTTGATCATCTCTAAACCACTTTAACCCATTTTTATNTGTGAAAATACGTGGAGGGACCAGAAGCAGTTTTAAATAGTGAAAGAGGGGAAAAAGTGCCACAGGGTAAGGCTAATGCCCTGGGGATTTGCAAGAGGGCGAGCAGTGCTCACCAAAGCTGCTGGTTGTC
The DNA here is from genome assembly GCA_013398055.1 of Ifrita kowaldi. Lineage (NCBI taxonomy): Eukaryota > Metazoa > Chordata > Aves > Passeriformes > Cinclosomatidae > Ifrita > Ifrita kowaldi. The sequence goes on from VZRS01012113.1 coordinate 13,972, forward strand.
CATGGCACATGCATCCAGCCCTGGAGAGAGGAGCCCATGGAGGCTCACTGGTTCTTGCCTGCAGCCCCACAGCAGTCCCAGCTCACCACCGCCATCCCCAGGATAGGCTGTCTGTAGGGGGCTCTGGGGTCCAAGCAAACCTCCCGCCCTTTCAGAGCAGTCATTACAGCCAGAGTTAGTGCTTAAATGCTCAGAACTGCAGATACACATTTCATAGACATTGAGCTTCAAGATGAAGCTAGAATAAAACGGAATTGCTTTGTTTTCTTTAAATGGGGAGCAGAAGGGAGGCATCTGATCCTAAACCCCTGAGTCCCTGAACTGAAGGGACTGAGATGTGCACAGACAGTTAACACCACACTATGTACAACAATCCTGGGCTCAATGCTCATTGCAAGGCATGGCTGGCAACTCTTCATCACAACAAACTAAATGAAATACTTGGTCTGGGGAGGATACACACAAACCAAACATTTATTCTGAGGTGACCTTAGCTTTCATCTCACTGTCTGAGCTGTCACAGTGCCTCACATGGGTTTCTGCCCTACTTGGGCTGCAGCTTCCAAGGACCACTCCAGCTCCTCTGCAAACAGAAAGGACTTATTAAATATTTTTAAGGAGATGTCTCCAACTTTCAGCTAAGTCAGCAAAGTCAGCTCATGCCACGTGTTTGGCACACACTGGGTACATGATGGCCATGTGACCGTGTGCCAGGCATATGATTGACACATGTTGGGCATGTGACAGGCACATGAGGGGCTCAACACATCAGAGCAAGTGAAGAAACCAAGTTTGGTAGAACCACACAAACTGCAGAGATGAGAGAGAGGCAGAAGGCAAGACACCACCTCAGCAAATAATTTCTAATACTGACTTGAGCTAAAATCAAACACTTGAGTCAGGTTTTTTTGGCAGGGAAACTTTCTGCTTTGTGAGAAATGTCAGCCTTTGGACATAGTGTCCTAATTCAGCTGCAAAAATAAATGTCAAAACAGTGAATTCTAGTTTTAAGCCAGTTCCATTCAAGAAAATTTGAGTTGAAATGTTTCCTAGTTAAAATCACAGGGCCCCAAAACTTATGAAACAATTCCAATTGCACTGGTGAGAAGTCTTTATGCTTTACATGAAATAGCCACCAGACAGCAATGAGACCTGGTGTGTGTTGCAGCTCACCCACATATGCACACTTCTCTGATGTTTTGCCTTCTACATGGATAGACAGAAATAGATGCTGAAAAACCACAACCATGCATTAGGATCACTCAGCAGGTTGGACATGCCTGTATTTAGTTACTTGCTTTCAAGTCTTACATCTAAGGGACTTCTGCTTAGCACAGGTTATTTTGCCACAGTATATGGGACACTTTAGGCCCGGGAAAGAAGAGAAAGTCTGACTGTGAAGCCTGAGAGTTCAGGCAGTTCTGCAGGGAGAGCGCAGTCTTCCTCTGAAGCAGGAGGATGGAGTTGCACAGCTCATCACAGACACAATCTGGACATCTGCTCCTGCTGCTGGATTAACTGAACAGCACTGTACCAGCTCAAGCTCTTCCCATCATAGCTAAAAATTACTTCCAAGCACAGCTTGAGACAGAAAAGTAAATCACTGCCCTGCAGCTGAGAAAGAACAAGACAGGGAGAACACCACAGCCTGATTTTCAGAGATGCTGCTGAATTCAGATGTCATGAAGGTCAGCAGGAAATAGAGTACCCAAGGAAATGCAGCAAGAACCCAAGTTTGGAATTGCCCAACACTTACAGAAAACAGCTCCTCTAAGACTCTTCCACAGCCACAGGTTAATTACAAAGCAGAAGAGCTAAATTTAAGTCTTGCCAACAGGTTCTGGACCAGAAACCCCAGACTGAAACACATTTCTCCCTCCACCACACCTCTCACACAGCATAGGAGCTCGCTGCTGGAGCCAGAGATGCTCAATTCCCACACTGACTCCAGTGGAGCAGAAACACCAAGCCACGTGGCATGTGTTATGCAAAAAGCACAAGACTCTGTGTATTACTTAAAATGTTCTAGTCAGAGCCTGTGCTTAACAACACTGTAATCTTCACAACTATTCTGCTACAACACCACTTCCCATCTTTGTTTCCTAAAAGCCTTTCCAACTGCATCAATACCTTGCTGTCAATAACTGCTATCTCAGATCCCGCTAAATCACTGCTATCACATTAAGAATACACTTATCTCATGCCACCTGGGGATACTGTATTAAAAAATCTCTTTAGAAATCATCCTCCTTCTGCACAAACAAAATATTATCTCAGAAGTGAATGGAAATGCAGTCCCAGTGATGCAATCATTATGCAATTAATGTGATGTAACAGGAGGCTGCATAGAGAAAAGCATCTACTTTCAGACCGCAGAAGTACCAGCAGTGTTTGGTGCTCTCAGCACCATTCCTGCTCATGCTTTCAGAGGACAACTAGGCAAAGCCTTGTCACCCCTTGCATCCTTGCACAGCCTCTGGGCAACTTCACCCTGCACACCAAGGCAAGGGAGAGCACAGGCCAGCCAGCCTCTCCACAGAAGACAATGGGCTTTGCTTTTCTAATCACGGGTGACTGACTGATAAACTGCATGAACAGCACAGTGCTGCCACTCTGGAGAGAGTGACAGCATTCAGACAGCCTGCCAGTTCCTCCCAAGCATGGCAGACAAGCATAGGTCAAAAAAAGTGTAGCTTATACCATGCCAAATTACCACTGAGAAGCTCGTGACTACACCTAACAGATTGGCTGCAAGCAATGGCTGAGGCCCTGCAGAAAGAGTAGTGGTCAATGGCAATTTTGGTGCTTCATGGCAAGAAAGAAGTACGAAGCATCTGCTGCCGCTCCCCTAAGGTCTGCTGGTGGCCAGAGAGCTCCAAAGACCCCACTGGTATAGCCCAGATGACATGACCACAGGTAGCATCAAAAAAGGGTCCCCAGAGCAAAGCCTGTGGTTTCCCTGGGTGCTCACTGCTGCCTTCCCTCTGCAAAGAGAGAAGGAGCAGCAGTGACCTGCTCCCCGTGGGACAGGGTCGCATCCCACTGCACCGGCACCACGGCACTTTAACCACTCCCACTGCATCCCAGGAAAACGCCCAGCTGCTCAATGACTGCTGGCCTTGCAGCTTTCTGAGCCGTACCTTGCACGAAGGGCTTTCCCTTCTGCATAGCCAATCCTCACTATCCAGGTATTAAAAACAGAGTAACTCCCATGCCAATTCTCGCTTTCATCAGAAATTATGTCTTTCTGTAAAAGCTTAAATTACAGGTTTACTGCCTCCAAGTATTAGAAAAGACCCAGAATTAAATCCTCCACTTTCAGATTAAAACCAGGACCCATGCAGGAAAAAGGTTGCTTGATGCAACAGGGCAATTTGCAGGGAGCAGCCTCTGCGTTCATGGTGTCAGCCAGAAAAGTTCTCACAAGCAGAGATCATCCACAAAGCAGGGCAGCTGTGATCAAACACTGTTTTCTGCATCAATGGGAAGCACAAACCATGATCCTTCCCTGGATCATGCACAAGCTCACACAAAGCCACCCGGGTCCTTAGCAAAGCACAGGTCAAGGGAGGATGAGAGTTGGTTTAAGGGCTGGAGTTGGTTTAAGTTAAAAAATAAACCAAAACACTGCAGAACTGACTCAGTTCTTGACACATCACTGAAAACATGGTTTTGATTTTAAAGAATTCTTCCAACAGAGGATGGAGGCACAAAATCTGTGTAAACAATTTATGAGGTCCATTGCAGTTTTTGCTATGAAGACACATTACTCAGGGACATTAATTATACTCTCCCCACTCTGCCATTAAGGTCTGAGATGAAGAAGAAAGAATGCAAGATAACTAAGCTCTTTACAGGGGTAAAAACAGATCAACCATAATTCTCTGTGTCTTAAAAAGAACTGGAAATGTCTAGACAGAAGACAGACAGAATTGGTCTCAAATGTATTCATTTCAATAAGAAGCTGAAGCCCTGAATTACAGGGAAGAGATTGAGGTCTGCTCCTCCTCCAAAAACTTTCACACCTTACTCTCTCTGTGACTCTGGCATCCTTTATCCTGCCTGTAATATTTATATCCAATAGCAGGGGACTGTAATCTGGGTCACCAACAGCCTGGATAGCCACTGACAGCCCTCAGCAAGAGCTGCTGGAAACACAAGCAGCACTGCAGAGTTCCAGCTACAGGACTCTGGAGAACTGGCTCTTACTGGGGTAGAAAGAGAGGAATGGGAAAGGTTTTCAAGTGCAAGCAGAGCTGCCCTGAGGTCATGGGGGTTTGGGATGCTCTTTCCTTCCACCACAGGCATGCAGGGATCACAGAACTCCCTCTACTTAAGGAGAACCTGTATAACCTCACTGAGCAAGTTTGCATAAGCCACCTACCACAGGGACTCCTGGGATCTGATTACTGGTATCACAGGCTGTAAGAACCTCTGTCATTTAGACTGGTGATGTGACACAGGAATGGCAAACAAGCCACAGCCAAACAGCCCACTTAACCACCTCAAAGACCTGCTCACCCAGATATAGAGCTGAGGAATAAAATTTTCCCATCTCAGCAATCCTATGGATTTGCGCAAGAAAATGAGCAAGAGGAGGAGGCCCACTTGGATAGCCAGAACAAAACTGGCAGTGCAGAAGTCCCACCATAAACCAACCCCCACTTTCTTGGTAGAAGTTCTCTCCAAAAGAATATGATCAGACCCAAAGTTTCCAGTTCATAACAGCAGTATTTCCCATTGGCAAGCCTTCCACAAAAAACCCTGTTCCAATCCCACCTTACCTGACATGCATTGTACAGAAGCTGATGCTCAAATTTCTTGATCCCCAAAATGTTCTGGAACATCTCATAGAGCTGCTCCTTGCTGAGAATGAGCTCTGAGGCAGCACTCGCTGTCATCCTGGCCTGTTGCTTCCGGGGATCCTCCTCCCCACGGTAAATAGCATCAAACTTTGCCATCCAAGAACTCAGGACTGTCTCCTTGCTGAGGCCATCAATTTCTGGCAGGCTGCGCACTCTCTTCTCAATGTGCTTCTTGAAGACCTCCCGGGAGTCATTTGCTGAGCACCCTCCACTCTGCACCATCCTGGCAACACGGTCACTTTTCAGGAATACCTGCAAAGAAAAGGGTGATTTCAAATGGTGTCAGTTAAAAAAAAATCCCCCTTAAGTACCACAAAAGGTGGTTTCACTGCTGCGAAGCTGCTTATTGACTGCCAGGACATTCTCTAACTCCTCACTCAACCACCATATGCTGCCACAGGTTTCAGCTGTACTTTGGGAAGCGTAATGAAATCAGGTGAAGTTTCTGCTTTGCCTCCACTAAAATTAAACATTTTAATGCAAGTAGGACTTGATGTGATGTTACAGTCACACCTCACCAGATACACAAAAGCCCTTTGGAAGAGCAGGATTTTATTTTGTTCAATCTGATGTTTTAATAAGGAAGTTTTTGCACAACTACATTCACCTAACCAATTTCTGCCCTGTTAGAGGGAGTAGAGTCATCTTACTCAAGACAACAGCACTGCACTGGATTTATCCTGGTAGCCAGGCCCCTGGGAAACCTCTGCAAGGACCAGGCTTACACCTTAATTCTACTAAACCAGAGGAGATCCTTGCCATCAGCCCTGCTGTCACAGGAATGGGAAGAGCAAGATGGTTCATCATGGCTCAAACCTTTGCAGAGGTGCAGGGCACGGACAGCAGGAGAAAGGGAGGGAGAAGACATTGGATAAAGATGTTCTTCCCACTGCAAGAGCAGCAAAAGGGTCAAAACACAACAGACTCCTACAGACCACAGATGTCCTGGGAGTAACACAGAGTTGAAGGGTTAGAGAGACAAAGGGCTATTGTGTTGGCTCTCCTCTCCCAAGCCCTGAACACAGAAGAGCAATCAATATCCAGTAAGAAAACTGCTGTTTTATTAATAATGCTGAGAACTGATGAATACAGTAGCTTGGGAAGAAGCTGTGCACTCACAGAGGTGTATCTGTCAGCTCTCAATAATTAAAGAGCTTGAGGACGACCTAAGGACACTATAGATTTTTTTTTATATATACCATTCAGCAACACAGTAGTCCATGTTCCCAGATGCTTGATGGCACAGGCATCTGCTGGCAGTAGTAGTGGGTATTGTCCAAGGACCAGCCCAAAAATTATGCTGAGGAAGAGCTGAGCTGTTTCCTTCTGACATCACCATGGGAGTACTCGCTCCCTGCAGGATGCCACCAGCAACCCCTTCAGTCCATGCTGAAACAACAGCAGCATGTGCTTCATTTCCTTGTAGAGATTAAATATGAGTGATAACGCCCCAGGTGTGTGCAGGTGCTTTCAAGTAATGGGTGAGAGCTATCAAGAGCCAAGCTCCTGATGCAGCCAAGGAAATTATCAACACACTGGCTGCAGGAAATGGTGGGAGGTCACAGTGACCAGCCCCACTGCAACATCCTGGGCTCCCATGTCTCCTCATCCACGCCAGGTGCCCAGACCTGAACCTGTTTGACAGTGCTAATGACTTCCCATACCTGCCAGCACCAGTGGCTGTTGTTACCCATGGTCCTCACCCCCAGCATCGTGAGCAGTGGGATCTGGCTCCCCATATTCCCTCAGCCCTGATTTTTCCTCCCTGGGTGTGGAGCAGCAGCCAGCAGAGAAAAGGAAGGCTGCAGCTGGCAGGAAGGAGGCATGCACGGGGGAGCACCAGTCAGACACAGCAGCAGAAACCATGAAATAGGAAGATAAAAAAAAGATAAAAAAAGGTGTTTCATCCTGTTTTCTTTTAAAAATACCAGGTGAGTTGCCTGGCTGTAGGACTGCTTAGTAGGGTTGCCAGAAGCCAAGAATTGCCTAGAACAAAATCCTAGCATGGGTGCACGTACCAAACTTTGCAGAAGAGAACTGGCCTCCAGGAGCTGGGTCAGGCATCTCCTGCCACTCCCACAGAGGAGCCCACCATGCCACTGTGCCTCTGCCTGCCCATAGCAGAGTGGAAATGGGTCTAATGAAGCGCTTCCATCATATGCACTGAAGCAACTGCTGCAAAATGTGCTGGTTGACAGACAAAGCTTTACTCATTAGAAGTAAAAGGACCTGGGAAAAGCTCCCCTGCAGTGTGCTGTAGCATGTTGGGCCTGTCTGTATACACAGGTCTGCAGCATTCCTGCAGGCACAGCAATGCTTTGCAGAGCAGCAGCGGATCACTCAATTTTTTAATTTGATAACAGCCTGTGAACTAGCCTAAGACTGACAACCACATGCTTACCCTGACAGCCAGTATTAACAGCAAAATGTGGTCATGCAAACGCATTCAGGGCAACAGCAAATGCATTTCTGACCTACAATGTCACCCTTACCTTTTTTCCCTCTGCAAAAAACCAATTATTCCCAGGTAATTAACTTATTCTGCACCGTTAATAAGTGGACCTTTTAGAAACATCAGCCATGTCCTGCACAGAGATGAGCAGTTTCAGTTGCGTGTTTTCCAAGCCATCATGCAGATTTATAGATCAGTAAATGCTGATTTCTAGGTAGCACCCAGCAGGACAGTTAACTGAATAAAACTGAGATTTGCAGGAGCTGAGATAAGCAGGATCTGCCGTGATTTGCACAATGGATCAACCAAGGGGGGCATATCTCTGCAGAGAAGGAGGAGAGAACACTCTCAGCAGGGAACACTGCTCAGGCACTGAGTGAGAGAGGCTTTCTGTGGCAAGGCTTTGCCTTGTGCCACTGCAGCTGGTGCCGAGGAAGAGCCACACAGCCAAGCTTCCGCTGCACAGAAGCTGAAAGCACATGGCCATCAATTAAAGGAGACCAACAGCTAAAAAGAAGAAAAAGAAAGTTATGCTAAAGGACACAGTGATGCATTACACTCTATGTGGCCTGTTTTAAGCAGGACAGAGCCAGTGGAGGGTCCACTTGAAGACATGGGCTTGTGTACATCTAGTGCTAATCTACTGCTCTTTTTCAGTTGGATAATTTGGGGTATTTATACAACACAGGACTTCTGGAGCCAACAACACTCAGCCAGATCCTGCAATGAAACAGGGATGTATTTTACCTGGTTTTAAGCAGTTTCCTTTTCCTGCCCAATAATCTTATCTGAACAGATTATGCTGCTCTTGCATCCTACAACACAGCTCACTCCATCTTGAAAACTTTCTTTAAGAGCACCTGTTCAGTGAAGCTGTGATGATCCCTTGGCAATTTCTTTTCTGATAAAAGATGTAAATGGTTTTCCACTTCCTTCCTGTACAGAGAACGATGGATCAGGAACTACTAGGCTGGTTTAACAAAGTTAATCCAGAGATAATTTGTGCTTTCCTTACACAGAAGCAGCTGCTGTCATATCCTATAGAGTTAAAATTCTCTTCAGTTTTAGTATCTGATTTTGGTCCCTTCTTAGATTGCACTTCTAGAGAAATATTTTATGTAGGCAATTCAAAATCTTCACCTTCTGTGACAGAATAGCTCTAGGGAGAAAGAGAAATGGTTTGCAGACAGGCTAGCAAAAAAATAAACAACACTCCTCTGATTTCCTTCAAAACCAGAAGCTCTTTCCTTCTGAGCAGAGATATAAAAGGCAGCATTATGGGCTGCATACAAAGAGGTGCAAAAAGACATGCATAATTATTCTTTTGCACAATTATGATGCTTCATGTTCTCTGGTATCATCTAGTTTTATAGATGCACATCCTCCTCCCTCCCTCTTTGCTTTGCAGCACTTGTCATGCCAAAGAGAAAAGACAAGACTCTTGCTGAAAATCCCAAAGTCAATTGGACACAATGCAAAAGCTTCCAGAAGAACTGAATGTGCTGCCCAGATTTCTCTCAGTATTTTTAACAGAGAGTACATGACATTGATTTTACTGATTTTGTCATCTTCCCTGTTTTAGAGTACAATGTTTAAAAGTATCAGGAAATTATTTTTCAGCTCAAAGGAAGGGCGGTCTTCCCCATAATCAGGCTATAAGGAAACACCATGGTATAGTGGTTGCTATGGTTGTTCCATTCAAACCCTGAACCTCCCAAACATTGTGATGTACCAGACATCAGACAGAAGCCACTTTGCACTTGCCTTTGCTTCATACTGTGTGATAATGGACAATCCATTAATTCAGAATACAGCTCCATCTGTGAATAGGGGTGATTCATAAGAGCATTGTATTGTCTCTCCTTACCTCGTAGTAGCTCTGGACAGCATTTATAAATGCTTCATCTGCCACAATCTGGGTTTCTCCGTTGAGAAAGGCCTGAAAACGATCTTTGATTGTCTGGAGCTGCTGCTTACTTATCTGTAAAGCATGCCAAAAGGAGAAAATTAGTCAAAAAATATTTGTGTATGAGGAAAAAACAGTAATTGGTCTGCAATATCTTATTGGCGTGCTTATGATGTGAATTTTTGCTCTCCTTTGGGGACAGCAGCAATAGCTGAGGAACCAGCCACACATGGGTACACACACACATGCACTCTGCACCCTGACAAGTTCATTTAGGCATCACAAGCACCTGATGTCACCCTGAACATAATTTCTAAACAACTCTGCCACCACAAAATGCACACAAGACTTTTACTACTTCAGGTATACTCAATTCAAATGCAAGCTGCTGTGTGAGTGCTTGAAAGAATCTGTTTTGGTGCAACCCCTTCTCCACCCAGTCTCTCCTCCCCTTCAGAAGCTGAGGTTTGATATCAAATGGAAAGCCTTGCAAGCTGGCTGTTGGTTTTTGGGGGGTTTTCGTCCTTGCTCATTTCTTTTGGCTTTTCACATACAAAACAACAGTCAAAACCAATGGTGAAAGAATTTAATGTCAAGAAATATAAGAGAGCAAACCTATTCTCCTTATCCTAGCAAGTACTTTCCCTGCTGTCTCTTTGCTGCTCAAAACGGTTTCTGTCCAGCATACAGCTGGTATAACTTACAAGACAACTCTAATTTTGTCACAATTACATCAGTAGAAAGTTTACAAGGGTTTATTGCAGCCTTGTAAGATAACATGCCATTATTTTTCCAATTTATCTGTCAGCTTAAAACCAGACATAGCTAAAAACCCACCTCTTCAGCTTACAATGCAGACAAAGTCACAGCAAGCACATAAGTCATGTACCAGCAATGCCAGCCTAACATCTTAAGATGTAGACAACACTCATGCTGAAGAGCTGCAGGGATTGACATATAGCTGAGCCTGGTTTACCATGGGGTTACTTCACGTTTGAGGATAAGAATTCATTCTGACAGAAGGAAGCAAACAATATGTATATATGGCAACTTCAAACTTAAAGGGAAAGGAGAGCAGTAAGAAGATGGGTATTTATTAGTAACCAAAAGGTCAAGAGAAGAGTCTTTATTTCTCATTTCTATGCCAATGAAAGAAACCAGCCTATTAGAATGGAAGAGAAAGATAAAATAAATGGCTCTAAGTGTCTAAATGGCTTTGAATAAAGTATAAAAGACTGCAGAGATTCAAACAACTAAAATGAGCATAATGAAGCCTGGTAAACACCACTAGTGATATAAAGCAGGAGAGGGACCACTTGGAAAATGCAGTGATAAATATCACTGGAGCTACAATCACGATGTGCTACGTGGTGTGTCTAACAACTGCGGTAACAAACATCATGAACACTGGTAATTAATTCCACAACACCACACTGAGGGGGGTTAGTGAGCAATAGCACTTTGATGTGATAATCTGGGATTAGTATATCCTACTGCTAATGGAGAGGTGTGCATCAAAGTGACAAAGTCAGACTCAATATGCTCTGCTTTAGAAAACATGGAACAGCCTTCTCTCATCCCCAAAACAGCAGCCCAGACTTCATAGGGTCTGACACATGCAACAAAGCTCAGCATCACAGGGCTGGAGTAAGTACCATCCCCTAGCCCGACGCACCTCAGCCTTGGGCCATGAGCCCATAGGAAAAGCACTGCCAAAACCTTATAGTTTTTAGGCTGGCAGACTCCTAGGACCAAAAATGAGATCTTATCTGCCATGTCAGCCACCTAAACCCCTTTGTGGTGTTTGCCAACAGCACCCTAGACATCACGAACCCTTGGGCAATACGCACAACATCATATGTAAAACAGGCTCCAAACCTGTCTGAGCTGCTGGAGTTGAAAACTGGGTCAATTATAAGAGAAGCCAGAGACAATGCAGTGATCAGGTGGGAGACACCGCTGGGAAGGTGTTAGGTCTGTTTTTTATTAATCATTTAATTATCTGGTAGAAAGGCAAGGTGTTAATTAAATGTATTGACGATTTTGTATTAGCAAACATTGTGAATGTCAGAAAGAAATGACAGGGCAACAGATGCTATAAAAAGCCACAGTAAGAAACAGAAAAAAAGCAGGTAACCCTGAAATCAGGGTGCTGAGGCACAAGCAAAGACATAGTAAGAGCACAGATACTCTCAGCCAAGAGGCTTTTCATTTGGGATTTTAACAACATGCATGGCATATTTATTACATTTTTGTGTCCAGGTTATTTCTTAGGACAACCTCCAAAAGTCCTTGCTTGCTCAATTCCTTTAATGCCATCTAGCAGCAGTATTTTATGCTCCTTCCTCAGTACTGAATGGACTTCGTACAGAACAAATGATGCTCCTTGAAATTCCTAGAAATTCCCAATATGCAGCTCACACACAAGCTCCTGGGGGCTGTGGAAATGAATCATCGGATTTGTCTCTGCTAGAGTATCAGCTGCCTCCTCCTTGGCCAAGCTGTATACCAGCAGTTTTCCCATCCAGGCAAAAGGAGATCCTCTCTGATCACACCAGGCCACAGCACAGTCCAGTCCTCAGCTAACAGGACCCTCAGCATGACACCCCCACCAGATCATGAGACACCACCAGGGTATTGATCCATGTCTGCACCACTGTTAGGGATGTTATCAAGGAAGCAGTCAATATGAGCCACAATTTAACTCATTTCATATTAGACTTAGCTTCTGCAGCACAGCAGCAAACATCTAGTGCAGAAAGCCAGCACCACAAGGGAGGAGACCAGACCTGGAGGTCAACCAAATGTGCCCAACACGTTCCACCTCCTATTTTATGCCTCTTTCCTTCCCCATCAGGCCCCACAGGCATTGCTGCCAAATCCCAGAAGCACTCCTGGGGCAGCCAGGAGGCTGCACCTCCCAGCAAAGGCTGGAGCAAGGCAGGGGAGCAGTCTCAGCACCAGCATCATGCTCCAGAGCCTTGAAGCGGTGCCAAGTGATGCCACTAACTCAGCCACAGGTTTAAAAGAGCACGTGCCCTGAACACTGAACTGGAAGCTTAAGTGCTTTAAAAGGCAGGGGTGTTATTTTATCTCTTGCAATTAGAAGCACCAGTGATAAGCTAGAAATCCATATAAAGCAAGACAACAGCTCCTGCAGATCCAGTAAGGCCACTAAGGGGCCAATACAAACCACTTCTCAGTTAGCTTCCATAGGGTGCTCACAAATAGCAGAAAACAACAGAATTTCTTCCACTTGGAAGGACATCGGTACAACATCACAGCCTTCACACCAGCTGTGGCAGGAGGTGAAGCCCTGTCAGGCTGCAAGCCCAGTAGGTGTGAGGATGTTGGGGGCACAGCCTCACTGCCTCCCATGCAAACACAAATCCAAGTGCCATCACACAGGAGAGATGGGAGCAAGTGGGAAAACTGGTGGATTGAAGAGGTTTATTCTGTTTACCTTCCCCCACTTTTCCAAACCTCTCTGATGTTCCCCACAAGTACTTCCCACGTGTGAGCAATTAAAGAATGAACAGTCATTTCTGCATTCCAGAGGGATCACAGAACACAGCACTCTGGACCCAAGAGAACTCTCCCAATTTAATACTGTGGTGTGCTTATGCAGCAGAGTGTTTCCCAGACTTTCACCTGTCTAAAGTATGGGAGCGTATTTAAGTTGCCAGATATACACAGGCATATTAAAAACTGTAATCAACTGGGCAGTGATGATGAACTCCAGGCACAGCACCCATGGTATCAGGTATCAGACACAGCACCCATGGAGCTTTTGGGCTGGCATCCCTCATCGATTGCATGGCTTTTTATAAAAAGCTTGGCAAATGTCTTTCCCATAACAGACTACATTATGCAGAAGAGCTCACCAGTGACTAGACATGGGCACCAAATGATTCCTACCTTCTTGGTCTAACTTTGTTAAGAAAAACCACATGCCCAGCACAATCTAGTGACCTCACAAACTGACTAAAGACCCACCAGGCACAAGCAAATCACAGAGGCAACCAAATGAATCTGTTTGATGCAGAGCCCAGAAAACAGCACAGCAGCCACTTCAGGACAAACCAGCAGCTTTCATGCTCTATGTTATTTTTGCACATACTCAGACTGACTCAGACCCAAATGCAAACCTGAATGCAGGGAGCCATGGCACCTTCTCCAAAGTTGTCCAGCCAGTGAACAGCTGGCACCATCTCTGCACATCGTCTCCAGTCTCCTTCACCTATACCAGGGCAGCACAAGCACTGGAAAGAGGAGCTGTCTACCACAGAAAACTTCCCTGAAAAAAGTTACACACAGCAATGTGCCTCACTAAGCCATCCTCTCTCCAGAATGCTTTGCTGAGTCTGAGCATGCAGGAATAAGTACAACACCAAAATGGGCCCAGAGAGGCTGTGGCATCTCCAGCCTTGCAAATTTCCACAGCCTGACTGCATGAAAATTATCTGGTTTGGGAGGGAGCCCTGCTTTGAACAGGGAAATTGGGCCAGAGACCTCCAGAACTCCCTTGTGAGCTACATTATGCTACAGCAGTACCATATTCCAACAGAAGATTTGGAAGGAGGGGCCATCCTAGACTGTAGATTGCTGAATCTGTCAGTAGCAGGCTGCAGCATAACGTCCACACCTGTACAGGTACTCAAACCTGCTAATAAAGCCCTGTCCCTCAATGTGATGGCTGCTGAAATCAGACAGATCTGGGCTCTGTAGAAGGATGTTTCCAAGTGAAAGGCGCCCCTGTGGCTGAGAGGTGACCCTCTTTACTGCCACACTTGAACACCTCTGATCAAGGACTGAATGTTTCAGTGCACTGATGCCTCACAGAGCCCTTGCACACTGCACATCCCACTGGAAGGGTCTTTCCTGCAGGCAGGACATGAGGATGCATAGCACCACTGCACACTGGTCCCTAATGGCTCAGCCCATCACCATCACCCCCGTCCTGAAGGAATTGTTTCAGCTGAGGACTGCAGGTAATTCCCAGGGGAAGCACCTCTGCCTTTTGTCCAGAAAGCCCAGCAGCAGTCAACCACAAGCTCTTCCTCCTCAGGGCACCTGCTGTTCAGGGACCACTGCAGGGAGAAAAGGAGGAATATTTAACGGCTCATTGTGCTGTTGCTCTGGGTTTGGTTTTGTAACATCTAATAAATATTTTATTACTCCTCAGCACCAGGCGATTTAGGAAAAATCTAAACCAACCAAATGAGCATTTTTCATCATTGCTGCTTCCACAGCCAGAAAACCAGTCACGACACAAACAATGTGGGAGGGAAGGTGTGGGGGGAGGCCAGAGCAGCCAAGCACTGGTCTTAGGAGAGAGGTCAGAGGCCCCAGCAATGTGCATGAGACTAGAAAAAAAAACAATCAGGTTATTTTCCACTGGGAAAAAGTACCACATTGTCCCTCTGCTGATCTCCCTGCTACAAGAGAGGGCCACAGGTGGGGTGACTCACGGCCCCAGCATCTGGGGTTTTAATTGCAAACTCTCCTGGGCAGATGTGGCTGCTCTGCAAACAGCTGAACACTGCTGGCTTTTCACTGCTCACATACACAACCAGCATTAATTGCCAGTCTCAGGCAACTGTTCCCAGCCACCTAACAGTGCCTTTTCTAGTTGTTTCAGTGAAATTTAATACTTGTTACCAGAAAGAGCTTCTTGTGCTTTGCTTCCTGATAGCCACCACACATCTTTCCAGGGATACCCTTACAATATGACCATATGCAGATCCCTGTGCACACACCTACTGTTTTACTGCAGCCTGTATAATTCCCTCTTCATGGGTGCTTGATTTGTTGCCTCTCCTCATGGTCCATGCTTTATAGGCCCAGATGATCCACACTGCCCACCCACTCACCAGCTACACTCATCCTTTGTGAGTGGCAAACAAGAAAAAGACGTGGTCCTGGTAAGCCACCCCAGTGTCATCTACTCATCTCTCAGAAGACATGTCCAGTTGATTTATTGCAGAGAAAAAGACTGCACCATGACTGTGCCTGGGTTTACACACGTGGGCAGTGAAGAGCACACACAACCCCATCTGCCTGCAGCAGCTCATGCCCTGTCTGCTCAGCCCACCTGTGATGCTGGGGATGGGTCAGAGCAATGGGGATCCTCCAGGAGAAAGACTCCTACATGCCCATCTGCCCTGTGCTCAGAGATCAGGCTGGGTTTGAGCACAAACAATGCAAGCAGCTCCTGAGTCCTTACACACCAGCACAGCACCAATTTGGAGGTCAGAGACTGAACCAGCCTCACACTCAAGCAGCTCAAGAACACAAGAATAGTATTTCCTGACCTAATGGTAATTACCTGCTTCAGCAATGTGACCAAAGGGGAGAGAAACCCACTAGAGCTGCCTGCAGAGGAAGAAAGCCCCTTCCTCTGCCCAGCCACAGAGCTACCACCCAGCCATGCCTCTCCACAGCACCAGCTCCAATTCCTGCCAGGACCTCTCACTACCACTGTTACTACAAGCAACCTTCAGCAGCTTTGCAGCACAAGCAGTGAGTGTTAAATGATTTTGGCACTTGCTGGAACATTTCTTCTGTAAAGAGGCTCAAGTATTTCTGGGTAAGTATGGGAAGGCAAAACATCAATCACTTTGGTTAAGCCAGCTGCAGACACAGAGGCTCTAGATCAAGAAGTGCAGATGTCCTCTTTCCACTGTCCCAGACTACATCCAGTAGCAGATTTATCAGAGAGACAAAGCACAGGCTCTGAGTTGCTCCCAGAAATACATGGATGTGCTTTTTTATCCTCTCAAACCCTGAGTGTATTTCTTTTCTATGATTCATTCTGCCAGCTAGGCACGTTTCTTTGACATACATGAAAGACCTAAAATGCTGTTATGGCTGCTCCTACTTTCTGAAAAGCTGCAGCGCACAATGCTAAAAAAGGAAAGCAAAGCCAGGACTTGGGACTGGGCCTTGCCATGATGACTTTCCCCTTGTACTTTCCAAGCTACACCTTCCTTTTTCAACCTGCCACCACAGAGCAAGCCTAGATGCAGGTACATCAAAAGATACCTTGCCACAGCCTGCTTCACTTGCTACCTTTGTTTGTACCAGGGGTATCCATCTGATGCTCACATATCACCCTTGCATCTCTCCCCTGCAAAGGGTCCCCTTTTCCATTAACATCACAGAATCACAGAACTGTTTGTGTAGGAAGGGACCTCAAAGATCATTCAGTTCCAACCCCTCTGTTATGGGCAGGCACACTTCCCACTAGACCAGGGTGCTCAACTGTGGTTCCAAGCAGGAACTTCTGCTCCTGCCTGCAAGTTTCTTTCTCCTGCATGTCTCCTCCTGGCTGGTCCCTCCTCTGCAGCTGACATGCTAGCAAGTAACCCCAAGATGGAGCCACCTGACAAGAGCACAGAAAACTTAGAACTTCACCCACCTTTGATCTTATTTTACCTAAGTAAGCCATTAGCAGAGTGACTTTGTGACAGATCCAACAGACTAAGCTAACCCTGCTGGGTGTCTTTCTGTATATGATCAAACAGATACAGGCCCCTATTTTTTTACTGATAATAAAAATATGACTTCGATCTTAGAAGAATAGAGAAGCCAGCACAAAACAGAAGCAAGAAATAGCAATGATTAAATACTAGGCCAGTGACTGAGGATGGGCTGAGGGGTGATTGCTGCTCTAAGAAACCTGCCTGGTGACTTCTGCTGTGCTGGGAGCCTTGCTTGGTGAGGTCTGCTGACTAAAACACATCATCATGATGTGGCAGCTTTCAGCAGAAAGCCCAGCACCATCCTGCCTGTGGTAAAAGTGCAGCTGCTCTGTTAATAAAAGAAAAAAACAAACCCATAAAAATACTAGCAGAAATACATCTAGGAAATAAATCCAGGAGACAGATAGAATGGAGGCTGTCTAGAACGGGCAGAGTGACAAGCAAAGCTCCCCAACACTGGGTGCCCCTTTGGGTGCCCAAAGGCAGGAAACAAATCCCTTTACTCTCACACTGGACTCTGCAGCTGGATTATCTCCTCCTCCTCTCTCTGGCTCAAATACCTTCCTTATTCCATCCCCGTCCCTGTCTGATTAACCTCAAGTCCTGAGGGCCACTAACACAACTGCTTACACAGCCTGCTCCAGCAAAACCTGCTAGCAAAGGCCTGGCCAGAGGGGCACTTTGAGACACTTTTGCTCTGACTGGTGTAGGAACTCTCTGTAAATGCAACAGAAATGGCTTGGCCTGCCCTTTTACTCCACCAGTGCAGTACATGTGGTACATACAGTGCATTGCTGCTCTGAGACCTCACAAAACACTTAACACAGGAAAAAGGATCAAGGGAAGATCTTCCTTCTCTGGAGCATTACAGGCAGTCCTGGAAAGTAACATTTTCACTCCTCCTCTTTTTCTGTTGGATGGAAAACAACACATGGTCTATTGAAGACTGTGAGTGTTAACGTGACACAGCTTCTGAGACATTACCTCACATCCTTTCATGCCTCAAGACCTTGGTGTGCTGCAGTGAAGGAAGGAGGTGGGGAGCTGGAGAACATCACAGGTCCTTCTCCATGAGACAGCCATGTCGAGACCCTTGGAAAAGTCAGGAACAGGCTGGGCTATGATCCTATTAGAATTTATATTTATTTCAGAATATTCTAAGGACAACTTCCAGAACTTGGATGTGCAGAGCCTGACTGAAAGGAAGTAAAAAAGCTAATTTGGGGTATGGATGTTATACATCTATTGCCCAGTGGCTGCAAAGCCCTAAGCCTCCTGCTCTGTCACCATGACAGGCATGCAAAACCTCTCATTCAATCATCTGCAATAGATAGCTGATACTGTATTTATTTGATAAAACAACAAAATGTGCAAAATCTTGTACAAGTGCTACAAAGGGGCATTTGCAAACAATTCCCAGGAGCCCAAAAGTAAGAATTGTATAGAAGTGATGGTTTTACACTGCTGATCAATGTGGCCAGAGCCCCTTTGACCAGGAACACTCTGCCAGCCCCTCCAGAGGGGTAACTAACAGCGCAGAACCTCCTTCCGCCACCTGGGCCAGTGTTACTAGGACAGTTCAGCACTCCAAAGATCAGTAACTCATATTGCTGCTGACACTATCCAAGCATCTCCATTCTTGAACTAGGGGCCAGGAATGGCCCAGTATATTGCGGATTTGGAGATCCCAGGCACAACCTAAGGACAGTTAAATATCGATAAACTAACTGATTCACAAATGTGGGTGAGGGATGATGTGGGAACACAAGGTGGTCTCTGCTGGGGGGTTCTGGGATTCAGGCAAGTCCTTGCTCTCCAACAGCCCATTTGTCTGCTCCCTCTGTGCTGCATTTCCCATTTGCAAAGGAGAGTAACAGCACCTTGTTTCCTTCCAGAAGTGGCTACATGCATGAAAAGATTGAGAGCCTCTCACAGGCTAGGATGGTGGGTATCCAAGAAGAAAAGCAAACTACTTTTGGAGACACTTTTAAATCACTATTTAAACTATTTTCATCTCTGTGTTCCTACTCCAGGCAGACCTTACAGATTGCAGAAGCCAATCATCCTTCCTGGTTAATGCATACAGCGGCTCATGCTGACTTAAAAATATTAAACAATTAAGAGCTAAAGATCTACCGACACCTCAGATGTCCAAACAAGAAACCCAGGTCTGTCTCTATTCTTTTTTTAAGGCAAAAAAAAGCGCACATCTATCATCACTGGCATTATTTTTGCATCATTTTGATCATTAAACTCTGCCTCTCCTCCATGTCACAAGCTATTTTAAAAACAGTTCTTACTGAGCAGAAGTGGCAGACAAATGAATGGAGGCTCAAGGACTCCTGGTGTGTCCCAGCCTCTGTGAAAATGCTGGTTTCAGCCTGGCAGAGTTAGCAGGGGAGAGAATGTCTTTGATGGGAATGAATAAGGTGGCAAGAAACGGAAAGGAGCTTCCAGGCAGGCAAGGCTGAAATGGTGAGCCCTGCTGTGGGCATCCCATACGCTCATGCTGCCCCTGCCAAGAGCTGGGGAAACCACCAGCCCCCAAACCAGAGGGCTGCTGTCTGAATCAACATGAAATTGCGCTGCTGGAGCAGAAGAGGAAGCAGACACAGGTCTGAGCAATATTTCTTTGCCAAAGAAAGTACATTTTCAAAGCAGCACACTAAGAGATGTGACCTACTACACACCACAGCTCTGGCTAAGTACAACTTGTGTTTGAAATTTTCCCTTATTCTGTGCATGTGCCATGATTTCCAGGAAACAAAAAAAAAAAAAGAAAGAAAACACTCCAGATTCTAAGAACATCTGTGTAAAAGCCAAATGCATCTCTGACCCAGTAAAAGAGAAGCTGTCTCCTTCAGACAGCATTTGAAAAAGGTTCAATCAATCAGTCAAGCTAGAACAGAATTTGCTTCTAGATAGAAAAACAAGAGAAAAGGTGTGAAACTGTAGTGCACCTCCTCCTCCACCTCACATTTCCTGCTGAAGTGAGTAATACTGGATTTTACAAGGGCATGTTGTTCAGAGCTGGAAGAGAAAGTTTAGTAAAAGGTAATTTGTTCTGAGGCAACAAACTACTGCAAGAAAACAGAGCATTTCAACTTTCCATGCCCATCGCCAGGCAGAGACACGGGACTACACCTTCACAGGATGGCTGGTATGTACCTGGAATAACTGAGAATGTCTGTCTGCTCCTTCAAAGACACCAGGGAAATTCATCTGCAATAACATCATTCCACTGGGGTGATTTACTATTGTTTAAGGAAAGGCACTGTTAAAATTATCTAATTTGTTTCCCACAGCCCTAGTCTTTGGACCCAGTTTCTGTCAGGAGGCTGAAAACAAGGGGGCAAATCTTGCAAATTATCTGAGGCATCACAGAGATGGGACGAGAGCCCCATGGGGGCATACTCCTAAGGATGGCTTTGCACAAGCAAGTGCTCAGACTTCCAGGCTTGGAGCACATTCACTTGGCAGGGGAGGCTTGGAGAAAGCAGTGACCTTTACTCAGCTTTGGGCTGTAAGCATAAATGAAACCCAGCTAGGGCAGTCATGGTAGATACAGCCTGTGTGCGGTGTGGGCAGGGCCCACATCAGCATCTGCAAAGGCACAATTAGCTGCTTGCATGAAATTAGGCATGAAGTTCAGTTATGGTTTCCAAGAAAAGGAAAAGGCCATTTGCTGGCTGACAGGCTCTGGAGTCTGCAGTGATCAGTCCAAGCCTTGCAACCCAGGGAGATCTCCTGGGGAACTGGTGGAAGGACAGGGGTGAGGCATCTGAGCTGAGCACAGCTTGGCACCAGGACTTTCCCCAAGCAAATCCCACCAGTGGAATGAAAGAAGCAATGTCACAACCAACATGTGATTGAATCATCCCTGGGGACACCTGGCAGGGGCAAGAGGGACATCCTGGCTCCCTGAGCAACTAGCCCTCTGCCCTTGGTGCCTCTGGCTGGCATACTGGCTGTCTTTTGCCTTCCACTTCCTACCAAGTTTAATTAGAGCTAAAGAACATCCCCCCAAAGCTACTTGCTGTGACCCAGCACCAGCCACCCAGTCCCAGCAGCAGCACCCAACTGCACAAATCTTTCCTGTTGGCTCCTGGGCATAGGAAGCAAATGAAGCCAGATCTGGTCTGATCCAACCGCCTTCCCATTAGCCTCGAAACACAGTACTGGTAAGCTGGATGTAAAAAAAAACCAAAACAAACCACCTGATGGCCTGTGGGGCTTTTTTTGGCCAAAAGTTAGAGACAGTCGTTCAAAACATCCAGCTTTCCTAACAAACCCAAAAGAGTAAGTTTGGTACCACTATTATACATTAACTCTCTAAAGTCTGGCAATTTTCAACACAGCAGTTGTATATGGCCCTACATAAAAATCCTTTCCAAAAACACATGCCTACACATTAAAAACTCTCTCATTTAAGCCAGGAAAGCTGTTTTAAGGATTCCTGTGAAGTGTAGTATACTGCAGGCTGCCTCAAAAAGAAGAAAGATTCGTTTTTCTTCTTTGGGCTTGAGGCAGAATAATTTTAAAGGCTTTGAGTGAGTGATGACCTCTGTGCATGTCTGCTGGGAGGGTCAGACCCCCCTGCTATCCTCTTCCCCTCAGATGAGCTCCTCATTTGCTGTGGGTTGTGCAGAATTGCAAGCTGATGCTACAAGAACAGTGACCTGCAGCAGAAGGGGACATAACAGATGGAGTAAATATCCTCTTCAACACACCCCTAGAATATGTTGTCCAAGCTCAAAATCCAGATTTCCTATGTGTCTTACACTACCTTATAATGGCTGAAAAAGCCCAAGAGGAGGGAGGAGACCAGGCTGTGCACAGAGGGAGCATAACACAGTCCCAAAAGGCAGGAGGGAAGAATTGCCTGTTGTTACATCTGGTAATGAGTTTGTCTGCACATTAAGAATACAAGTTGAAACCCCCACAAAAAGCAGCAAAGCTACTGCAGAACTGAAGCATATAATTTCAGAGAAGTGTTTGTAGGAGCAGAAAAACACGTGGGCATACAGAAAGAGGAAAAGACAAAATGAAATTACTCTTCATAAAAGGCAGCTGTGCTAGCATTTGCCTACAGCATTCTCTATCCTGGAGCTTCCCTTCTGCTTCTAGGAGCCCTGGAAGAGATCACTGAAACCATAACAGTCAAAACCACAAAAAGGGGGAAAATAAGCTCCCCAAATGAGCACAATGCATTGAATCACTACTCTCCTTTTACTCCTCCCAATAAGTGTGAGGAGCGGGCTATATCCCCGAAGCAGGTCTGTGCAGGTGGCAGATCCCAGAGCTTGGGGGCAGCTGGACCACAGTACTCCATGTTACTCTGATCCCATAAAACTGATCCCACGCTATGCTGTACATGCACAGACAATCCCAGCGACTCCACCTCAACTCAGCCTACAGCATGGATTGCCTTTTTTTTTTTTTAGCTCAAACAATCCTATTAGAAGCCTCAGCCTACGCTGAAGAATTAGAGATAACTGGTACCCGCAGAAATTGGAAGGAAAAACACTAATCTTACATATTGCTTAAATAAAAGCTGCAGAACTGAGGATGTGGGAATCCAGTCTCTTACCTGAAAACGCCTCAAAACATTTGAATGAAAGGAGCTCGGAGTTTCGCTCCTGGTGCTGATTGCTGGGCCAGCACTAGCACAGCCAGCAATGGCCTCTCCCTTGGCACGACACACACTGCAGAATGGGCCCACACAGCCTGCTCCAGAACAGGCGGCTGTGATTGACAGCTGTCTCAGAGAAAAATGCTTTCCCAGCCCTTTGGGATATCGGCAGCGAGCTTCCCTGGCAGCTGGATGAGGGAGTAGGAATGCTGGGAGATGGGCAGGGAGCAGGGAGCCTACGGGGTGTGCAGGTGAAGGCAGGTGATGCCAAACCCACAGCACCAGCTGCACTGGCTCATGCACCTCCTATGGCCTCAAGACCTCATGAAGAAGAGGGGACCAGGCTGAACTGTGACCAAGAAGGCTTTGTCCAGAAAGCTGGGCCAGGCTGGGGCATGCACAAAGGGGAAATGCCAGAAAGCAGCACGAACAAGCCCATTTGCCTTGGTTCCCCTTGGCAGGGCTTTCTCCAGCGATGCCCACATTACTTCACCATCCAGCCCCTCCTTGTCTGCAATTTCCAAACTTCAGAGACCTACGCACAATGGTTTATTGAGTGGGCAAGTATCCTGTCTACACCGACAAGAGAAGGACAAACTGGTGGGAAACTTTGTTCCACCTCCAACTCATTTCCAGCCAGGTTTCAGCACTTGGCTTGACCCATGCAGTAGAGAAAGCTGCCAGGTTCCAGCTGAAACCCCGGCTGTGGGCTTGGAAAGTCAGACATTATGCATGCTATAGCAAACAAAATCAGCAGTAAAATCCTCCCCCCTAGGAAATATTGGAAAAGAAAATGTCAGGGAAGCTGGAAACAGAAGTCAGTTGCGAACTTCAGCATCCCTGCCCATCAGCTCCAGTCCTGAAGAAGATACTTTTGCCTTCACTGACTCAAAAGCCCAAGTCTTTATCAGGAGCAAAGCTCCCCAAGCCTGAATGCAGAACTGCTGGGCAGAAGTCACTCCTTCTGGTTGATGTCTGTCTTTGCAATCTCACTTTTCTCTCTGATGCTATCTCCCAGGATACACTAAAGCTCTCCTTAAATTTAGGTGGCAAATAGAAATTTTTATTTCCTTTAATCTTTTGAACTGTGACTACTTCTTTACAAACCATGTACTATTTTTGAGCTTTGCGATTAATTCCTTAGACATTTTTTACAGAAATGTGATTTAAGCAAGCAAAACAAATCCCAATTCATCCTGATACAATGGAGTAGCAAGGAAACTGAAGATAGCATCAGAAAAAAAACAACAAAGAAAGACAGAAGCCTTTGCCACATTGCAGGCTAACAGCAGACTCATGCAGCAAGAACATGATAAAATAAAGATGCTTATCTTGAGCAACCAAGAGCCTGCACAACATGAGTCAGTAAGAGCAAGGCAACCATCAGCTTGTTTGGTAGACCACGGAGATTTCTGAATGGGGCTGGTAGCTGAGCCCTCTGCTAAGCTGTGCACAAATCCTCTTTGCCTACAGGCTGACATTCGGGTGGGTGATAGAGGCTGCATTCCCTGCTCAGGGACTGCTGCTGAAGAGAGAGCAACGTACCCTGTAGTTATGGAGGGCCACAGGGAAAGCCTCTGAAGCACTGTGTCAAAAGCTGGAATACAAAGGAAGAAGACTTTTCTTCCCTTGTTCTTGGTGCCTGAAAACGAGCATTAACTCCCACCACACTCCTCAGCTTTACAGGCTCTTCACAAGAAAGAAAATAACAGAACATTAAGCTGGCACGGTACATACGAAGTGACAGCAAGACCCCTTGCAGTAAAATCTCTGTGTAATGCAGAAGGAATTACCTCCACAATTCCACTCCTGTCAGACAGCAAAGCACAGCATAGGGGGTGCTGTGCTGGTGATGCCAGAGTGTGATTTCCATTAGTGTTAATAGGAACTACTGACAGAAGCAGCAGCCAAGAAGCCAAAAAGCCTCCAGTCTTGATGACTGCCTTTGACGAGTACAGAACTGCATTAAGTCAGTCCAAGCAGCTGTACCAGGCAAATGACCATGGCTGTGAGTATGAGAAAAGAGCCAAGGCTCAGGCTCCAAAGAAGGGCTGGATCCCAGCTGGGGATGAAGCACTGGAGCCAGAGCAGCACAAATGGCCAGTGAGGTGCCAGCAATGGCACCAGCCAAATCCCGCTCCAGTGTCCACGTGGAGGTTGGTCACAGTCCTAAGGAGCAAGCTTGAAGGAACCAGGTGGCCACTGCAGCACTTCTTGCAGCTACTCCATGAACAGCAACTGCCAACAACCACCAAGGTCCTTGGAATGGGGCACAGAAAAGCATTCCTATCTCCAGTGGAAACATAAGATAGTTCACAAGAAAGTACAGGTTTGGAAAAACAAGGGCGTGGCATCAGAAGATGATATAGCAAAAAACAAAAGGTGGTCCATGAGAAAACCATATGTACGGAAGAACAGGGGCTTGAAATTTAAAGGTGTTGTTTTGGTCCCCATTAGGGTCCAGCAGTTCAGACAGAGAGAGAAGTCCATCATTACAACCATCACTTCAAGTCATTGAGGATATTTTGAATAAGCAAAGGCCTAGAGAAAATTCATCCCCAAGATATAAAAATAGATTTTTATTAATTAGAGAAAAAGCCAGATACAAATCACAATCCCCTGGGAGTAGATAAGCTAGATGTCAAGGTTATTTTCTTCAAAACAGTTTAATAAGCAGGTGCTGAGCTGGTGGTGGCCATCTCCTGTGTGTGCCACCCGAGGCAAGTCACTGGCACAGCCTTGGCCCTTACAATTTGCAGCAAAACCAACAGGTCTCACAGCAGATCCCCTACCAGTTTTAAGTCTCTACCCAACACCTCCATCACTCATTTCTCATCAGCTCTCCGCAGACAGCAACAGATCATTTCATCCTGTTACTTACACCACAGAAATTTAGACTTGAGGAAAAGTAGGCGTAACAATATTACATTATTTAAGCAACCAACTTAGCTGACTACTTCGAATTCTGCCTGATCTGCTGGCAAGAGCAACAGACCTTTAATTAAACTAACTAGTCCTGGGCCACAGAAAGACTTCTTTCATGCTGATTCATTTGATAGGAGGTGATGGTGCCACGATCACCATCACAGCTCAAAGCACTTCTGAGTGCTGTGAACTCGCCCATGGCTCACTGAAATCCCTTTGGTTGCAAATGCCTCTGCAGAAGCCTGTGCTACCCAGGCACCTGCCTTGTCCCATTCACGCCCAGGTCAGCTCCGGGGCCTGTTTTTGTGCTGATAACCTGAGTCTTGTGACCTCTCTGTACCATTTGGTGCAGAATGAAAACAGCAGAAAACCCTACAAGGCCTAGCCCCAAGGTACTCATAATTCGAATAATTTCACATGCTAAGCCATGAGAGCCAGGAGCAGTCCCCTTCACAGGGCTGTGCCAAGGACACAAGTCTGTGTCCCTTGGGCAGGGACTGATGCTGAGCTCTGGAAGGGGAGCCCAAGCTTGTGCCAAGAGGGTCTGGGCACAGAGGAGAGAGACAGCAAACCCTCCCACCGTACCGGCACTTGCCCCCCATCAGGTTTGCCAAACACCTTAGGAAAAGCCAGATTCTTCACATGAGCACACGGCTGCAGCAAAGAGACATAGCTCTGTACAACCCAGGACGATGTTCCACCATGCAGCACTGCCCCAGCCCACACCAGGCTTCATCTTCTACTACACACTGAAGTGAACTGCAACTTTTTATGCTTTTTTCTTTTCTTCTGGAAAGAAGCTAATTAGAGGGGAAAAGGATCTCTGCGACTCTCATACGTACAACTCCTGCATTGCAGAGACTTTTAATTTGTGTTATGCAACTACCACACACACACTGTACTTGAAATTATATAGCATGCAACCTAATCAAACACCACCAGATAGTTAAATCATGCTGTGATAAACAAGGAAAATGATTTTGTGTACACATGACGAATTCCCCCTTTCACCTTAGTCAAAGTGGCACCTACTACCAATTATCAGGCTGGTAAAATGGATCTCTTATTTAGGGTAATGGCTTAACTTAACATGTAAAATGCATGGCCGGGGGTGCATTAAGTACTCACACAGTGCAGGACAGAGGCACCTTGGCGGCACTGATCACTCAGGGAGACCCTGAGAAGGGAGCAGGAGCAAGGTAACAAATGTGAGCCCAGGGCGGGGCTGTAAGAAACAAAGAGCTTCCTTGGGAAAGCTTTGAGGACAAGATTCCTCAAAGTATGGAAAACTCTGCTGAAAAAAAAGAAAATAACCCATTCCCACTCACATCCACAACAAGAAATTGAAATTAAAAGTATGTGCTCCAGCAAGCAAGCCAGGCTGAATACTGGAGAAAAAGTCCTGTCCCAGTAAGGATGCAGATGCACAGGAGGAGCTGGCCCAGGAGCTCATGTCCCCACATCCCCAGCAGGACCACCTGGGCAAGCGCCAGCAGGAACAACCCGGGCATGCTCAATCCAGCTCTAAGAGAGGAAGGTGTTCAGATAGCCTGAGGTCCTTCCAGCCCTATTTTTACAGGATTTCTACCCTTCACACCAGCTGCCCTGCCATATCTCGCAAGAGGCATCCCACAGCTGATGCTGCTCTGCAGCAGCCCCCGCAAGTAGCACAAGCTATATTTATTCTGGTACATTGCAGTGGGAAGCTTTAATCTGTGTAATCGCCTCAGAGAAGATTTCATTCAGTGAGGGGAAAGCAATTACTGTTTCATTTGCAACCAGTTGCCTTCCCAGGGTCTTAATCTATCAGAGATGGAGAGTCCTGTCAGCCCCTGCACCTGCCTGGACAGTTTTTATGAGACAGGTTTATGCCTCTGATAAAAGCACCTGCAGATACTCAAGGTTTTCAGCCCCTGTTTGAAGCAATTTTTCTCCTCCCAGCTGTTATTGCTTTCATTTGACAGCATATACCCTGCATGACGAAAACAACTGGATATAATCCTAGATTAAAGGGATTGTAATGCAGAATTAAATACAAGCCATACCCTTCATAGGGCTTGCTGTCGTCATTCACCAAGCAGAGAGCTCGGCTGTTTGGGAGGTGGTCAGCTGGTGGTGGCATTTCTGATAGTCTCTGCAGCTCCTGACTTTTCTAGACAGGCATTTACATCTCCCCACAGAGGTGGGAGGAGAAAAACCCACCTAAAATTTAAAAAAAAACTAACCCAGCAACAAAACAAACAATCCTTGGTGTTT
Source organism: Ifrita kowaldi (assembly GCA_013398055.1). Lineage (NCBI taxonomy): Eukaryota > Metazoa > Chordata > Aves > Passeriformes > Cinclosomatidae > Ifrita > Ifrita kowaldi. The sequence goes on from VZRS01012113.1 coordinate 41,492, forward strand.
CCATATGATGCTGCATTAAAATCCCTTTAAGATTTCACTTCAAACACTAGCAACTTAAATCCAAATTCTCAACAGGACTCTGCACATGTTGGAGCTGCTGCATCTCAGTGCTAGGAAGGTTTGTGGTCCCACAACAACCACGCCAGGAACCAGAGGAAGGTAACTGAGGCTCAAATCAGACAAGAAAAAAGTCACGAGAAAAGTACATTCACTGTCTACTGCAGCAAGGACCACAATTGCAGAGCAACACCAAAGCCCACCAGGAAATCTTTATGACTTTATCTTACATCAGGAAAGACACCATATACTTATATGCGCAGCCGCATGATTGGAAAAAAAAAAAGGCACTTTAGTCTTCTGCTTTTTCCAGCCTGGCAGCCAAAGCAGCTTGACAAGATAAAGAGACTTGAGAGTTGTGAAAACTACATACTAAAAGGAGAAAATTTCTAACTGTCTTTCTCTTATAAGTTGTGGCAGCCAAAAAATCCAACCCTAAAATAAAGACATGCCTGAAGGTAGCAATTTTACAATCAGCAACATAATGATTTACATCACTGCTGTCATCTTTGTTGGGGAAAAGGAAGCCAGGTATTGTGATCATTAGCTTTTTGATACAGATTATATTTTTAAATGAGGAAAAACACATGCATTTTAATCAGGAATTGAAGGAAATTGCCCTGAAACACTTACAGAAGAATCTGCAGCTCACGCCAAAATTTGCAAACACAGGAGATGAATATTAAGGTGACAAACATCATCGGTGACACCCCAAGCTGCAGCACATCCCTGGGTACATGTGTGGGAGCTGACTCACCCTGGAACATGGGATCCCACACCCTCCCAAAACATATGTCCTCATGCCACAGGCCCTGAGCAGGCACCACTGGAAACTGGCCCCACTTCTACTGAAGCCTGTGGGTTTCCAAGTGCTGGTCTCACACAGCAAGGTGCCATCGCTCCCACCCGGCATCCAGCTGCACACAGCACTGGGGCTCCCCAGTTCCCACTGATGGCAGACACAAAACAGCAGCGTTGGGTCCCACTCAGAGACAGCAGCACCAGGGTCTTCTCTTAAAAAAACAACTAAGAGCCAAGATGTTGCTGCCTCTTTTCCCCAGAAAAGTTCCAGAAGCAAAGCCTGGCCTACCTGGTACTCAATCTCTAAGCTCCTGCCTATGCCTTGGCAGACACACATGAAGTTGCAGGTGCAAAAGACAGGAGGTTGCTGTTGTAGAAGAATTAAAAATCAACTGAACTTAACCTTTAATGCAACAACATGGCCTCTCATGCTTCCATTCCCCAGTGTAACCATAATCACATTTGTGACTGAGAACCACAAAACTGTTTTCAGAGACCAGTTAACATGCAGCCTTCCACAAGCCTGGGTGATATGACAGCAGGAGCACCAGCACAGGCTTTCTTAAGCCCAACAGAGCAGGTTTGAAATCAGGATGCATTTTAAAGCCACAGACAGAACTTCCTGCAGATGACATCAGCAGCACATCAAACTTCGTTGAATGTTTGCAGAGAAGAACAGCAGAGAAAGCACTGAGAGTGCTCAGCTGCGACACAAAGTCCTTGTACAGGAACTCCAAGCCAAACAACAAATCTCTAGTCACAAACAGCCTCAGAGCTCAACACAGATGAAAAAGACAGAGATTAAATCTAAAAGGCTAATTTCTGCCTCCTGTACCTCCATATTTTAATAGAATACAGGAAAGATTCAGCCTGTATTGGAGTAAGTTTTGTTTATAAATCCCACAAATCCCACACAATATGCAAAAAAACTCTCCTCCAGAGAAAAAGCTGTGTCACCTCCCAGTTCACAGCTTCCACTGACAGCCATGTTATTTCAACCTGCATACAGCAGTTTCAGACCTTCAACAAGGATTCCTCAGCCTGACAAGGATGCACTGAGCATATCCAGCAGTCCAGCACTGTGCCATGCCTGTGGGAGTAGCCAGCAGTCATTCTGCACCATTCAGCTCATAGATCAGCACTCCTGCCTCTCAGTCTTTCTGGCCCTGTGGGTCTGCAATACCTCCATGCCCTCCCATGTTCACCATTGAAAAGTGTTGATAGCACCAGAAGTTGCATTGTTTACTGAAAGTGACTCTAATTAAGTATGAAAGCAAGTCTAATTAGATATGGTCTGCTCTGTGAATCCCCTGGGAAGACAGAGGGATACCATCAACCCTTACATCCAGCCATACTCCTTTTGCCCGGTGTACCCAGCTGAGAGCAGATGAAGCCCTGATTTGAGCGCCAGGACGTGCACCTGCAGCTGTGTTGAGCGACACAGAGGCATATGCCAAGCAGAAGGTGCCGTTTAGTGAAGGGTTAAAATACTTCTCATCCTCCACACCCCCCTGGGGAACGGGACTCTGCCATCCATCCTTCTGTCAACAAACCCTCCCCATCTCTGTTAAAATCACACCAGCACCCTCAGGCACACCCATATCTCACTTCTGAGGCTTCTGCAGCAAGTTGTAGGTACACAAAGCAGTTAGGATCAGGTCTGGAGCATCCTGGTGGCAGGACCTTTCCCACAGCCAGGCAGCGAGCTCTTCCCTGCTCTCCTGTTTCATCTCTGCATGACAGATAGCACATGCTCACCTGGGAATTCATCCTGCTCTGTGCAATGCCACTAACGATAAAAGCTACAGCAAAACCTCCAGTGAGGCAAAGAGAACCAGAGCATAGCCCCAAAATATTAGTCACTACAAACACATCTGAATCTCAAAACACGTGTGGCACACTTAAATTTTCTTTAATTATGAATGAATGTGGGTTTATCTGGTATTTACTCCAGGGCAATAAAAACACATTCAAAATTATAAATCCCCCTGCAAAGAGCCATCACCAGTGGCTGCCCACCTTGATCGCCTGGTTCAATGCAAGTACACGGAGATACAACTGAATGCCAAGAGCTGACAATATTCATGCCTGAAAGGGGGAATTTTCCTTATGTTCTATCTTTACTTTCTACTGTGTGCACTCTCAGTAGATGCCCACCTAAAATGTCTGCTTAAGTTACCTATTCTTTCGCACCTATTTATCAAACCAAAGGTTGAAAAGCAAGAAGAAATCTCACCCAGGAAGGGAACGATGTAAGGAAGGATTTCCTGGATTCATCAGGACGAATTATAATCATCGCTCTGATTTTGGGTTGCAATTGATTAGTTATAAATACAGAGCACCAAAGGTACCAGGGCAAGGAAAGAGCTTTTTTGGAAAGGCACAGGAGCAGACCCCAAAAGCAGAGTGCTTGTGGCTCTCCAACAGATAGCCCTAAGTGCCCATTGAAAATGGGAGGTATTTTCCTGCTCATAGTGGACAGAAGGGAGAATGATATCATTAAAGCCCACAATGCATCTCAAAGTCCTTGGAGGAAAGGGGAAGAGGTACTTCATATTTCTACAAAACAATTAGTATTGACAGAATGGACTATAATACAGCACTCAAACCAGAGGAGTAATTAACTACCCAGCAGTTTGCTTACTGGATGAAGATAGGAAGCACCAAGGCAGCAGTTAGAGAGCAGAGAGGCAAGGCAGGCACATGGCTTTCCTCTAACGAGGTATCGACCTCCAAGCTGTCTGCTCAGGTGTCTGATGAGACACCCCATACCCCACACTGAGCACTTGAGCATCCCTGGCACAGTCACTGGCATCTCCCTGGGCACAGTGGAGAAAGAGCTGGCAGCCAGCACTGACTTGGGAGCACCTTCTCTGCACAGGTTGTACTCAGCCTCTCTTCTCCTTGCCTTGGTTTCTCTGTGCCTTAAATAAGAGTGTGGCTATAAGCCAAGCAGAGAGCTCTGGCCACGGACAGCATCAGTGATGGAAAAGTACCACCAACAGGGGATGGTGCCTAGGAACTAATCTGCAAGATGCCACATGCTATCAAATGCTTTTCCACTGAAGCTCAAGGCGACTGGTTTCAGCACCTTTCTAAGTTGCAAATCTCTGAATAATCCTGAAAATTGAAGCCTCGGGGAGAGCTGTGGCTCCTTGCACACCGTTTCAGCCTTGTGAGGCTTAGCTTTAAACATCTTTGAGGAAAAAATATTTGCCTTTCAGTTCGAGGTCCAGAGAAAAAGGACATTAAGCACCCAAACCTTCAGCATTTCTCCCCACAAAACCAAGAGGTACCGTGGATCTGTTTCTAAACAGCTACTCTTGAGTAGCCCTTGCTCTACCTCATTCCCACCTCCTGGAGGAAGTGTCCTTGCACAGTCCAAAGGCCCTCCTTTTCTCTTTGTAGGGAGGTGAAGCAGAAGCAAATGGTCTGCTTCAAGATGAGCACCTTCCTCCCACCCCTCCTCGGCTCTCCTCTTCCCTTTCTTCCCTCTTTTGCCACAGGAGTTTTCCAGCACTGTCTGGTGATGCTCCTCCACAGGGCAGCCACAAACACACAGAAAAAAGGTCCATGTAAAGCCAATGTATTTACACCTGCGCATGTGCTTGTGGCAAACAGCTCACAAGCTGGGCTGACATAAATGATGGAGTATGAGAAATAAAGTTCTTTCCTGCTGTGACATTTTAAAACAATTCAGCAGACTTTTCACACCAGGAAAAGCTGGGGCTGTGTGTGCAGGAAGGAATGAACATGCTGCAGCTCTGTGCGTGTCAGAAAATTATTCTGCAGTGGTGCAAGCAACTGCTTCATTCCTGATACCCCTGAAACAAGGACAGAAACTGGACCAGCAAGGGTTTCACAAGGACACCACACTCTCAGGGGTGCAGGTGGCCAAGGATCTGTAATGACGAAGGGCAGCAAAGGAGCCAAAAGACATCAGGCATCACTGGGCTAGAGTACCAGAATCAGTAAGTCATTCTCACTGGCCAGACCAAATTCTCACAGCACAGTAAATGGCTATTTAAGAAATGGATCTGGATTTGGAGGAAACACTAATTTCTGGATATTGAGACTCTGAATAAGCTAGCTAAGAAAGCAAGGCTGCCACAGGGTCTGCTGCAAGTGGTTTAAGACATGAGACCTGCTGGGACATGGCAGTTTAGCATCCAGACTTTCCAGAAACCAAAGCTACAGAGACCTTTAGGTCAAAGGCACGATTCCCATCCCAGCCAATGCCAAACTTCACCCAGCATTCAACAGCAGCAGCACTCCCCCTGCCACTTTCTCCTGAGAGCAAATCAAAGGGGGCAGTTGGAAGAATCTCATGGGTACCAAGTACAGCATTAAGGTTTTGGACACAGGATTTCAAGGCAGAATCCTGACAAGCCTTTTGGCACACTTCTTTACATGGGACACAGAACTCGGACCAGTTTGCTGTCCCTGTATGCACGACTTTACTCATTTGAGCAGCAGCAGCACCCACTCCCAGGCTTTCTGGTGGCAGGGACCAACACCCTGTGCACCGGGAGGATGCCAGGTAGGGAATAATGCATCTTCTAAAGAATATCACTGAGTCAAATAATCTCATCAGCTCTGGGGAATCTCAGCTTCTGAAGTCGCAGCAGCTGGGGACAGACAAAGCTGCTGTCACAAAGCTGCTGCTGCATGAATGACAGAGCCATTTAAAAGTAGAGCACTTTTTATTTCTTCTCTTCCCAAAATGCCATTGTCAATCCCAACGCACTGGAATGAGAAAGCCTTGTTTTCACTGGAATGTTCCACCAGCAACCACTGGCTTCCTGCAGCATTAACTAAATAAACCAGATCTTGTCCCCAATGAAAATAGTCATTTTTTGGTATCAACGAGTCACTGCTTTGCCTCACCTCAGCATCACAGCTCATATAGGTAATAGTCTCAAAAACACTCGAAAGTGGTGCCAGTTTCCACAGCACATTTAATGCAGCAGCAGGTAACAACCAACACACAAATCCTGCCAACACAAATGTGCTGGTTTCATCTTGGGACCTTCTCCTCTGCTGTCAGAGCTCAATATTGCTCCACTGGCATCAACAGGGGCAAAATAAATCACAGATGATTAAAAACTGACAGCAACAAACCAAAACAATGTGGTCCTGCTGCAATAGTTGATAAATCATATTTAGGTACCAAATAAGCTCTAAAGGAGAGGGTAAAGGAAGCCAGCAGAGTATGGAATAAAATGTGGCAGGTGCAATTCTGCTGTCAGAAAGGCAATGGGGCAGGACCATGGCTGGATGGCATCGATTGGAGTGGCAACTCCAAGGCACTCGGGACATCCCGTACTACCACACAGAGCAAGCAGTTCTTCCCCACACTCTCCTTGTGCAGATGATTTTAGGAAGGGAAGAAATTGGGAATCATTACTGTGCCACAACTCTGAAATACTTTCCGTGTGTAGGCAAGAAACTGCTCCTGTCACAGAAAGTATAATTTCAGCATGCACGTGCATAAATGCACAAGGTAAGAACTAAAAATAGAGGTACCCTATTTCCACGCATCATGTGATCAGCAGGTACGGAAAAAGCATAAGCAGTGATTCAGCAGTAGCCTGCATGATGCAGGAGGTTGTTTCTTTGCCTCTGCCTTCCTGTTTGTAGCCCTTCCCACCTCTGCTGGGTGGGAAGGTCCAGAAACTCCCAAGGGCAATGTCCAGATCTGGCTTGCAAAAAGAGCCCCAGCCCCACGGGGTCCAGGGAGATCTGCCAGCCATGGGGAACTCACTAGCTGCTTGGCTCCCTCAGGAAGGGGGTGATGTAAGGCAGCTGCAAATGCTTTTTACATAAGGTCCACCTCTCAAGAACACAGGCATCTAGAGAGTTTCTCTATCTACAGAATTTTTTCTAGTGCAAAGTCTACGTGATAACATAATTAAATGGTTTTTTAAAAAGATTGATATATAATTCTACATTTTTGCTATTTTTTCATGAAGCTTCTGTGTCATATCTACAAAGCGCAATCATCCAAACTGGGTACAAAGAGGTGCACAATGTACAATTACAGTGTATGGCTACAATTTCTGGTGCAAAGTAGTGCTGTGACTTCATAAACACCTCTGAAAAATTGCACAAGACAACACCAAGGACATTTTTTGAACACTTTTGTAAGATTCGTTACATAAACAGCTACAACCTTGTACCCACGGTTTCAACAGGGGTAAGTTGGTTTTTTTGCTGGTTCTCACCTCCAAATTTTTGTTAATGTTTGCTTGAGAAGTCAGAAGGAGATACAAAAGAAAGAGAATGAAGAGTAGAAATTTCATTTACATTTCATAAAACCATACCTAATCACTTCATGCAGAAATTTAAAAAATACTTCAGTCTTCTCACTGCCCAAGCTCTGTCATTCACCCTTGCAAAGCCAGCACAGTCTTCCAAGCATCCAGGTGAACAAATCCCTCCTCCAGCCCACAAGGTCCTGGCACTAAAAATATCTTTGAAGGGCTTCCTTGCACAACTGTGACTTACCCCCACACTATTCCTAGACAGTGCAACTAACCAGGAACAATTAAAGTGCTCAAGGATTTCAGCTTAATCACAGAATATATTAAAGTCCTTTCTACTCTCACCTTGACATACTTAGAAGTCTGGATGATTTGCATTTTGATGTCTAATTGAAATGAGGATTGCTGCCTCACAGGCCTTAATCTTCTCAAAAACATAGTTGTTCCTCTCTCCCCAAAGCAAGTATTCATCACAAGTTTTACCTTGAATATAGGTCACAGCATTGCAAAGCAAGTCATCAGAGCTGTAAAAAAAAAACCAACAAAAAACCAACAAACTACCATGAAGATTCTGTCTAGCTAAAAAAAACAAATTCAAAAGGCACATCTGCTCTCCTGAGTCACTGCAAGGAAAGATTATTACCATTAGCATGAGGGTTATACAGCAAATGAAACAACTGGCTAAAGAAAAAAAGAAAAGAAATCACTTATAAGTGTCATCTTTCATCATTAAATTTTAATAGGAAAACTACTGTGATTTGCTTAGTCTGAATATACATGTTATGTAAAGAGACCATCTGACATCATCGAGGCATAACACCTCAAGATAAATGGAGATGATTTGCCACACTACTGGAGCAGCTGTAACTCCCTCCCAAACCTGCAGCAACCAAACAGCAAGGCAGCTACTTCTGGCTGGCCACTGGCTCTTATGCCTTTGGCTGAAAGGAAAGAATCAGAAGTCTTACTCTTCTCCTGTCCGTGTGGGCTTTAACAGAGGTCTGCTGAGCTGCTATACTAGTTAAAATGCCCATCTCCTGTTAGTCACAGTTTCGATGTCCCTGAAGCCTGAGCCATCACCAGAGCACAAACATCTGAAGGCCTTGGTTTGCACCAAGAGTGCCCCAAGCAAGGGCAGCCAGAGAACATCCATATGCATCCCGAGAGAGTCCATCTGGAGCAGAGCCTCGCTTCACAGACTCCCAGCAATGCAAAACTAGGCTCAGGACTCCAGGCTGCCTTCCTTCCATACAGCAGTTGGGTTTTGAGAGCAATAAGGATGAAGATTTTCCTGTTCTGCTTCTGCATTACAGTGCAATTCTCCCTCCTGAAGGAGGGTAGCACCCCTGACAAGCTCAGGAAATGTCAGAGGAGCAGGCTGCAGGCAAGCCAGGCACTGCCCTGCCTATGAAAACAGCAGGCAGCCTGCAGTCCACCTGCCCAAACACAAACAGCAAGAAAGGGTGCACGGCTGTTGTGCACAGTGCTGTTAAGATCCATATGAAGCCCCATGTGTGTAAATTAAATGTCAGCTCCTTCTATCATCAAATGTGTACAACTTGTAAGCATGAATTATGCAAGACTATTAACTGTCTTATTTTAAGAAGGAGCAGCTGTAGAAGCTGTTGGGGGACACAGCAAGTCACGGAAGGGGCAGCCCCTGGTGCTCAGTGTCTGTGTGTGTCTGAGCTACAGCACGGCCACTTTCACCAGGTCCAGCCCCAGTGCTCCCCCAGACCTGCATCCTGCAATAAGCAATTAACTCAGCATCTCATAAACTCTCACTGTCTTCCAGTGCTCTACGGAGGAAGGAGTAATATTTTCATCACCTTCTTATTGACGACAGCTTGAGAAAGATCTGGATAATTGTGTGAGTTTGTGAAGAAGTGAGCAGAGAGCTGAGTGGGTAACCTGGCCCAAACTCAAGCCCCCAGTCAGTGCCCAAACTGCAAAGCTCTGTCATTGCTTTCACCTTTCACAAGGAACCTGAAGCAGCAAACTACCGCTGAGACCAAGGAGCTCCAGGCTGTTTCAGTTCAGTAACTTTTTTGTTGACTAATGAGCCCTCACACTCAGCCAGAGCCCACAGATGAGGACACCAGCCTAGAGTAACGCTGCACAGCCCATGTCACAAGCACCACCATGTCAGAGGCAGAGGCCAGCTGCAGGCAGGGATGCTGGATGCTGGCTGGCGGCACGGAGCACTCACCCATCCTCAGCCCCAACCTGCAGAGCACTGCCAGCTACTGAGCTCAGCCCTCCCTGAGCCGACATGGTGCTTAGCAGACATGCTAAAGCTGCTGATGGCAAACTCTGGCCATAAATTACCTAAGTGGGTAAGAAGGTAGGGTGAGAAGGCTTTTGATACAATTTTACATAAAACATTAATTCCTCTGGTCAATACGAATGCTAGTAGGACTGAGTGGCAGAGCTATACACAGCAAATAAGCATGTTGGAACATAAGAAGTGCTGAAAGGGGAGGCACAAATGGGTATTAAGACCAGTTTCATTCATTGTATGTATCACGAACTTGGAAGAACAAACATCAAGCACCGTGATTACATTTACTGATGATTCAGATTTGTGTGGGCTCTTCAATACACAAGAGGAGGGCAATAAAGTCCTGGACAACCGTGAACAAGCAAGCACCTTGGGGGATGATTAAATTAATCTGAGCTATGGAAATGCCACACAACAAGGTTAAAACATAAAGCAAACAACATTGTAAAGGACTTTGCACTCAAGAAACTATACGAGACAAACACAGGCTACTGCTTGCCCTCAGTGACCCACCAGGGTGCCAGGTGCTCTACAAGCCCATCAGGTGAAAACTGGTACAGGATACACATGAAGCTCTAAAAAAAGCAATCCCACTGATATCAGGTATATGTGCTCTCAGCCCAAGAGACTGTGGCTTTAGAGAAGGGCCATGTCACAAGGGGACCACTGGTGACACAGCAGCTCTGGGGCCACCCTGGCAAAACAAATCTATGCAGGGGACCCCAGGCCACAGCACCTGCCTCCCACCTGGCTTACCAACTCCCAGTCCCTATTACCAGCTGCTCCCCAGACTCTTGACCATTGCTCCCCATTTGGAATTGCCCCTAACTGCCTGAGCAGCCTCATCACGCAAAACAGCCCTGTCTGATGCAAGGCAGCTGCCTGAAGAGACACTGAGGCACCTTCCCTGAGCCACCTGAGCCCACCAGCAAAGGGATCACTGGCAGGGTATCACAGCAGGCACAGAGCCCCTTCCAGGAGACAGGTCCCAAGAGCACATCAGACTGAGACTGGGGAACACAAAGCATCTGGAGCAGCAACACAAGCGAGGACACGAGAGAAGTCAGAAGTGGCAGAGCTGCCCAAGGCCCTGGAGGCATGAAGATACTAAATCTGATGAGGTTGAGGAAGGGAGCCAAAGGAGCAATAAGTAGAGCTAATGAGAAAACAAGGCATGAGCATTCAAAAACCTTTAACACACTACTAAACAGCAATAAAAAGGCAATTAGAATTCTGAGATGCATGAAGGGTAATTGCGTGCACTATAAATAGGTGGTGGGAAGACTGTCCTGCTCAGCAGGATCTGATTCACTTTTGGGGTGACATCTATGCCGAAAGGAATATTTTGGTGTGCGACAGAAGCTGAGAGAAGGGAGTTTACAGAGAGATGAAATTACAGGAAGAATTTTTATCACTCACATCCTGCTGCATGAAATATGTACCAAGCAGGAGCTTTGCCACAGAGCCTTCAGAGGTCATAGTTTGAGGAACTCCAAATAAAAGTTCAGCAGCAGGGATGCAATGCAGCCTTAGGAGAAAACATCCATTTTATATCAGCCAGCAACATGCATGGCACTGGAGTCCAGGCACTTCAGTGGCTTTCGCTATTGATGGAGAAATCTAACAACGCCCATGGAGACGCCATCCTGCTCAGTTCATAACCTTTGCACAAGCACATGCACTTGTAACAGCACTTAAAAACAAGCAAAATCAGAAGTTTAAAAGTGTAATTCAAGTGTCAAATTCACTTCCCCCATCCTCCATCATGCCATGACACATTGCTTCTGTTCCCTACCCGTGCCTCAGGCACGCTCCACCACTCTGCTCTGCTCATGACCCCCTCCCTGGCCTGGTGTAACCCTCCAGGGGATGCCCATGGCTCAGCCATGCAGGCTCAAAGTAGCTGATACAAGCAGCAAGCTTGCTGTTTAACAAACAGGCTCACTGATGCCATTCCCTGCCCAGCCTTCCCTCCCTACACCAGTTAGGCTGGAACAAGTGCACCAATTGCCGCTCTCTTTGATGGGCATGTGGCTCAGGCTGTGCGGGAATGTGTCATTGTTTTGGGGTGACTTTATGATGTGTATCCCCTATCGCTGCTCTATGCCCAGAAAATCAATCCTGTGCCTTTCTGTGCCTTTCAACTGAGCCCGACAGGGGAGAGAGAAAAAAAACCAAGCAAACTTTTCAAAACAGTTGTTCAAGGACACAGATATACACTCCTCTGCGTTCTCCTGCTGTNAAAATTTGTCCAAACCGGCACAAATAAATTAGTGGCGCCCAACACGGGGCTCGAAGGAAAGTGAAAAAACCTGTATTAATTATATTTTGGTCTGGTTTTAATGACTTTGTATTGGGGTAGTCACCATGTTGGTTGAGTTCACAATGTCTTTCTGGTCCTTAGGCCTGTTTGAGGTACTGATGCCTTTCTGGTCCTTAGGCCTGTTCCCCTATCCAGGAATTGCTCCAGTTTTGTCCCTGGTTCGTAACTTTTACAGAGCAGGGGCATTAATTATATTTTGGTCTGGTTTTAATGACTTTGTATTGGGGTAGTCACCATGTTGGTTGAGTTCACAATGTCTTTCTGGTCCTTAGGCCTGTTTGAGGTACTGATGCCTTTCTGGTCCTTAGGCCTGTTCCCCTATCCAGGAATTGCTCCAGTTTTGTCCCTGGTTCGTAACTTTTACAGAGCAGGGGCACGAATTCGGATTTCTATTTTGCTGTGCTCGGTGATAATGATTTATAAAAAGTCAACAGAGGTACTGGCAGTTGTTCAAAATGTGTATGAGATGTGGTTTCTCTGTCCTGATCCCAGTCCTAGTTTCAGTAGCCTGTTTTGGGGGTTCATTAGTAATTGCACCCAGTTTGTTAGAAGACGAGGAGATGGGGTTTCCCAGCCTTTCACCTCTTTCCCCTTTAAATTTGATACATTATCTTTTGAGAGTGTTCAGTTTCCCCTGGATGTTAAAGAGACCACTTTCCTGGTATTTTATCTGGTAAGTTTCCTTTATGGTTTGCAGCTTGTCTAGAATCAGGGCTGAGATTTCCAGGGTGACTGATGAGACACCTGACCCAGATGTGGAAAATCCTGAGTGGTGTGGGGAATGGAAGGATATGGGCCAAACCCTGAAGGAATTCTCTGACCCAGTAGCTTGGAATTTCCCCCTGACCAAATTCAGAACCCAGCTGAGGTAGGAAAATGTCTGAAAGAGAAATGCAATGACAATTCTAATGAGAAAAAGCTCATTGCAATATGCTGGGCCTTGGCATATGCCTATCACACACTGCTAGATACCGTAGGGCAGCAGATAAAGGCAGATGGGCAGGAAGATGAATCGGCAGACACCCCAGTCACTCAGGCTGCAGCCAAACCAGACAGCAAGCCTAAGCCATTGACAGTGGCTTCTGTCACAAGAAAAAAACATACAACCAAAACCAATCACCCAGTGAAAGATGATGAGGATGCAGGGGAAGGAACCTCAAAGCCAGCAACTGACTCAGGCAGAGAAACCATTACTGAATCCATGTCCACAGAAGACCTTCATAGCCTAAGAAAGGACTACACCCAACAGTCTGATGAATCCGTAATAAGTTGGATGGTCCGTATTTGGGATGCTGCAGGTGATGATATAATGCTGGATGGCGCTGAAGCGAGGCATTTGGGATCCCTGTCACACGATCCGGCTATCAACTAAGCTATAATAAAGAGGCCTGACTCTGTCAGTCTCTGGACACAGGTCTTGACAGGCACGAAAGAAAGATATCTGTGCGCAGACTATTTCTATATGCAGCAAACCCAGTGGAAGACCATATAACAAGGAATCCAAAGCTTGAGAGAACTAGCAGCGGTAGAGATTGTCTACACGAATGACCCAGGATTGAGGAGTCCAGACAGGGTCCCAGTTAACCCAGTGATGTGGCAAAAACTCATACGACTCGGCCCACAAGAATACGTTTCTGCTTTAGCAATGATGAAACCAGATGACAGTGGGAATGAGATTGTGCAGGATATGGCAACAAAGCTCCGAGCATATGCAGATGCCGTGCATGGCCCAACAAATGCAAGAATTGCAGCTGTGGAGACACGTCTGCAGAAAGTGGAAGATAAGATGGAGAAGAATCACCAGCAACTCAAGACAGAGATTAATGAGGGCCTTCTCCAAATCTCGGCAGTACAGATCAGAGATTCTGTTACCAGACACAGACGTCCCCCAGCTAGAGAGAGAAGGTACACCCCACGAGGTAAACTGCAGTTTTTCCTGTGTGATAGGGGGGAAAATATGAGGAGGTGGGATAGACAACCCACTTCTGCTCTGGCAGCACGAGTGCATGAATTGAAGGAGCACAAGACTCAGAGAGGAAGTTCTACCAAAAAGGAAGTAGCTCCAGTTACCTGTAGCCAAACCGCCAGATATGATGGAAGAGAAGATGACATGTCCAATCCCCTTGAAGAAACTTCTAAAATGTATGCCCAGGGAAAGAAAGATAACCGAGACTAGAGGGGCCCTGCCTCTAGCCAGGTAGAGGCCAGGGAAAATCGTGTTTTTTGGACTGTGTGGATTCGTTGGCCTGGCACAGAACCACAAAAATATCATGCCTTGGTTGACACTGGTGCACAGTGTACAATAATCCCATTGCAACCTGTGGGAGAAGAATCTGTTTCTATTGCTAGCATGACAGGTGGATCACAGAATTTGACCCTGGTGGAAGCTGA
>VZRS01012116.1:0-10157 GCA_013398055.1 Ifrita kowaldi
GGCGGAAGCAGCGGGGCTTTCTCGAGGGGGGCTCCCCAGTTTGGGGGGCAGAGGAGGAGGGTGAGGAGGGGGTCGATGCTGTTTCGGCGCTGCCGGAGCCCCTCACGGTGCCGCCAGCTCTGCGCGGGACGGGCCGGTGCCGCCGGTGAGGAAGATGCTGCCCGGAGCCCCGGCCAGGCGCTCTCCCATCAGGTATCCCGTTATCCCTCCCTTTCCCCCCATTTCCTGCCGATTTCCTACCGTCACTTGGGGTTTTTCCTTCCCGCAGCGTCTCCCGAGCCCACCCGGACGCGCCGGGGGCATCCTCGGAGCTGCAGCCTCCTGCATCCCACCGCTCCTTCCCGGGAAACGTGAGTACTCGTCCCCGCGGTGTCCGTGCTCGTGGCAGGGGCTGCGTTCGGTGCTGGGGGGGCAGGGGGTCCCTGGCAGTGCCCCCCGGCTGGGTCACAGCCTGGTCAGGGGGTGCTGAAGGGTTTTTGGAGCACACCTGCAGGGGAGGGGTCTTATCCTTGTCCCCTCCTTTCCAGCATCGAACCTCTTCCCATCGCCCCCCACCCTGCTCTCCTGAGCCCCCCGGGGTGGGGACCAACGGGGAGGGACTCGGGGAGGTGGGGACAGGACGGGGCTGGGTGTTCCCAGTGCGGGGTGGGACTCCGGGCACCCCCTCCCCTGCTGCCCCTCTGCCACCTCCGCCTGGACCCCTCCCCTCACCCGGGGGAGCCCGGCTGAACCCCACTGGCCGATCCCCAGGGGGACGCTGAGGCCGGTCCAGGGGATGCTGATTCTCCTTTCAGGGCCCAGGTGAGGAGGAGGAGGAGGAGGAGGAGGGAGGTCTGAGCTTCTCTTTCCCACCCGGGCACCCCCGCATCACCTGGAGCAAGGGAAAGCTCCCGAGCAGCTGACAAGGAAAACCAAGGTGTGGACCCAGATGTGTGCCGGTGTTGGCCGGCCTGGACAGGGTTAATTCATCCAGTTTGTGAGGAAAACCCTCGGGATTGGTGGTGCTGCACTGGTGGTGGGCTGGCATCTGCCAAACCTGTCCCTGTCCCCGAGGGGGCTTTGGGGAGGAAGGGGGACAGTCGGGATTGCTGCAACACCTCTGGGCTAACCCGGAATTCCTGACGGGGAGGAAAAAGGAGGAGGATTTGCTCCTCGGCAGGGAATGATCCCCATCCCGGGATGGCCCCACTGCTGCTCGGTGGATCCTCTCGGAGCGGTGCTTCCCTTCCCTCTGCTCCCGGAGGTGCCAGTGCTGATGAACCTCACCCAGGGGTGCCTCACGCACCGGGGCTGAGCACGTTCCACATCGTAGAGTTAATTTTCCCTTCCTGCCAGCTCTCCCTATTAACGCTGGCATCTTGTGGGTGGCGCAAAACCTGGTAATTATCCACTTTTTACTATAAAAGATGGAATTCTCCTCCCCAGCCGGTGCGGAGAGTACGCAGAGCGAATCCCTGGGAACGCCTGGGTTAAGTTTCCAGGGGTGAAATCCCTCTCCTGAGTGCTGGGGAACGCAGGAGGAGCTGAGGGCATGGACCAGGAGCTGAGATTTGTGGATACTCTGGATGCAGGATGAGGTGGGATGCCAGGGATGAGGTGGCTGGGGAGGTCTGGCTGTGCCACGCAGGGTGACAGGGATGCAGACAAAGCCACCAGGTGGGTTCAGGTGAGCCCAGGAGGGGTTGAAT
This sequence comes from Ifrita kowaldi, assembly GCA_013398055.1. Lineage (NCBI taxonomy): Eukaryota > Metazoa > Chordata > Aves > Passeriformes > Cinclosomatidae > Ifrita > Ifrita kowaldi. The sequence goes on from VZRS01012116.1 coordinate 1,689, forward strand.
CCGGGCAGGAATCAACACCTCCAGGCCATGGAGGAGCTGCCACGGATCTCTGCCCGCTTGGGATCCATCCTGAGGTCTGCAGGGCTCAGATCCCGTGGGAGAGCGTGTCCCTCGCTTGGGCTGCGTGTGGCAGTTAAATATATATATAAAAATATCTATATTCTGTATATTTAGCATCCCTGCTCCGGGTAACCGTGGCAACTGGGTTTATTTTGCTTAAACCTGGCCTGGCATGTGATGTGGTTGGGAAGGAACAGCCAAGGGGAGAGGGAGGGATGAAGTTCTCTGTGCTGGGAGCTGGGGAGGAGCCTTGGCACGGGATGTGGCACGGGATGCTCTCGGGGGGACTTTGCTGTGTCCCCACCTCACTGGGGACGGCCACCAGCACTCCCACGGCTCTGTCCCATCCCCTCTGCTCCACCTGGGAAGGGAAGGTTTGGTTTTAGGGTCTCCATCTCCCTGTTTTCTGCTGGGCTTCCCAGGACGCCCCTGACCGCTGTTCCCTGTCTCGTGCAGGCTCCTGTTTGCCAAATCCGGGCCTTGGTGGGAAGGGGTGGTGATGGTTCTCCTGATGTCTGGAGCCGCGTGCCACCCCAAGGCAGAGACAGGACCCTCATCAGCCCCACCAGGGTGGGCTTCCACCCCCAACCCCATCCCGCACATCCCAGGACACACAGCAGGCAGCCTCTCCTTATCCTTAAAGGCGCCAGCCCCGGCCGAAATTCCCTCTATTTTACCGGAAAACCCAATTCCTCGTGCTTTGACGCCGTTTCCTTCCCGCGCCTCCACGGGGGGATGCTCAATCCCAGTTTTTCCCTTCCAGGTGACACCCCCAAGCCCCCCGTGTCCCCCCTGCAGTGGCGGCCGGGCGGCGGCAGAGGGCGACAGCGGCCCGACGGTGACAGCGACAGCGACACGGCCCCGGCGGTGGCACCGACACCGACACGGCCCCGGCCGCGCTGCGCTGCCAAAAACTTTATTGGGGACAAGCGACGGAGCCCCTGTGCCCCCTCCCCGCACACCGAGGAGGGGCTGCAGCCACCCGGTTTTCCATAGGTTTGCTCCTGGGCTGGGTTGTTTCCCTTTGGGATCTCCCCGCCTGTCCCTGCTCTGGGGTCTGGGGTCCCCTGTCCCCTCCCTGGGCACCCCCCAGCTCTGGGGCAGAGGCTCTTTGCACCATTCCTGGGAAAAGAGGGCTGGATGCTCGCCACGGGAAGCATCACCCTCTTCCCACGCCTCAAAAAAATGGGATTTGAGTGATTTCGCCCTCCCTTGAGGGGGGCATTGGGCTCCTAAGGCACAAAATGAGGGGTGGAGTGGGGGTCGCACCCTCCGGGCTCTGGGGGTGCCAAGGGAGGCTGGAACCTGGGAAAATCCAGCACCCCACATCCCAATCTTCATCCAAGTGGGATCTCTCCCTTTCCTGCTCCTCCACACTTCCCTAATTTAAGGCAAAACTCATTTGTGGAGTGACAAAGACGATCCCGACCCTGGCAGGAGCAGCCTCCTCACCCGGGCAGGAGCGCAGAGTCCTGGGGTGACGGGAGCAGCTCCAGCCCCACAAACCCATCCCTGGGCTGGGAATTGGGATGAAGGGAGGGAGGGGATCCCCATCCCCATCCCCATCCTCGCCTCAGTCGTCGGCCACGATGGAGAGCGCGCGGAGCTCGCCGAGCTTGGCGTCGTTCTCCCGCTCCCGCTGCTCATCGCTCAGCCCGGGCCGGTCGATCTGCGCCGTCAGATCCCCAAAAATCTTGTGCATCTCCGTGTAGTAGACAACCTGTTGGAGAAGGGGGATCGGGGAGGGAGGGGAATGGGAGGGTCTCCTCCCCGCCGCACCCCCCCTCTCCCCCTCGCGGGTGCCCTCGGCAGCCCCTCGCCGCGGCGTTGGTGTCTAAAATAGCTCCCTCCCATGTGGCGATGCCACCCCCTTGGATTATTACAACTCAACACATTTTAATAACACGCTGCCCTTCTCCGCTCGCTTCCCATCTGGGAGCCGCGCGTGCGGGGCTGCCACCGGCACCCGCCACCCTCCCGCGGCCGCCTCGTCCCCCTCGTTCGCCACCGCTGCCACCGCCACGAGCCCGCCTGCCCACGCTGCTCGGGGCTCGCTGGGCACGGTGGGCAGGGCGAGGGGCTCGGTGGGCTCGGTGGGCTCGGCGAGAGGCAAGCCCGGCAGCGCCGTGCCCCGTGCGAAGCACGGGGAAGAGGAGGAGGAGGAGGGGTGTGTTAATAACGTGCTAATTAGCACCGCCAATTATCTCCGGCAGCGAGCAGCGCTTGCCGGCGCGGGAGCCCGTGGGTCAGCGCAGGCAGATGGCAGCGGGGTGGCTGCTCGGGCGCGGGCTCCAGCGAGGAGAAGAGGGGGGTCCCAGCCCTTCCTGGGAGACCCTCGGGGCTGTGGGACCCCCCCGGCACTGTGGGACCCCCGGCCCTGCACTGGGATGCCCGGCCCTGCCTGTGGGACCCCCGGTGCCGCGGGACCCCCGGGTATCACGGGACCACTGGGACCGCGGGACTTCCAGCCCTGCCTGCGGGACCCCCAGCCCTGCGTGGGGCACTCCTTGGTGCTGCGGGACCCCCGGTGCTGCCTGTGAGACCCCCAGAACTGCAGAACCTCTGGGTACCACAGAACCCCCTGGCACTGCAGGACCCCCGGGTGCCACAGGACCCCCAGCCTCGCCTGTGGGACCCCTGGCACTGCGGGAGCCCCAGCCCCGTCTGTGGGACCCCTGGCACTGCAGGACCCCCGGTGCCGTGGCAGATGTGGGATCCTGTCCTGAACGTCCCCCGACACCCATCAGGGAGGGATTGGGGAGCGCTACCCCGCCAGGGTGGGCACTGCCAGCGTTGCCCCCGTTTCCCAGAGGGGCCCCAGCATCTCCAGCAGCACCGGTGCGGAGACACACACGGTCTCCATGGAGACCAGCTCCCCTAATCCTGCTCAAAACGATGCCGATTTTGGGCAGGCCCGAGGGGGGATCTTGGGGGCCCCACATCCCAGCGCTGGCTGCCTGAGCCCCCCTTGCCAGGCCTGTCCATCCCGGGGGTCCGGGGGCTGCTCCATGGCCAGGGCTCCCCACGTAGCGGTGCCGGCTGAGTCACGGCAATGCTCATTTACACAGTGACTAACGAACCCCACACAGGGCTGAGCTGGCAGGGGCCCCCCAAAATCCCTGCACGCCCCCCAAACCACAGCCCCACAGCTGCCTCACCCCAAACATCCTCCGGACCCCCTCGCAAGCAAGAGATGCCAAAAACACCCGAAATCTCTCGGCAATGCCACAGGTGAGCAGGGCTCCTGGGGGCAGGGGTGCCAAGCGGGGTGCCAGCGCCCTGGAGCAGCCCCACGTGTCCCTTGTCCCCAGCCTGGAGTCAGCTGGGCTCTGCTCCGTCACACATGGTCAAGTGGCACTGCCAATTCCAGCACGGAAAAAGCGCCGGCGCGTTGCAATGAATCCTGTTGGGGCAGCAGGGCTGGAGGCAGATGCTGTCCCCAGGGTTGTCCCCAGGGTTGTCCCCCAAGATTTGGGGACACTGGTCCCAGGATTTGGGGACAACTGTCCCCCAGGATTGGCTCTGGGACTGCTCCCTGCACCTCAGGATTGTCCCTGAGCATTTCTTCCTGACCAGGGCTGCCCCCTAGGATTTTCCTCAGGGTTTTCCTCAGGATTGTCCCCTAGGATTGTCCCCAGGACTGTCCCCAGGATTGTCCCCAGGACTGTCCCCAGGACTGTCCCTGGCACCCACACTGGACTGAACGGGCAGAGCAGAGCAAACTCCTTGGTGCTGCTCCCCCTCCGCCCACATCCCACAGCCACCGATCCCTTCCCGAGGGACACCCTGTGTCCCCAGACCCTGCTGGCTGTCCTTGGGGACAGCCGTGTCCCCAGGCCCTGCTGGGTGTCCCCAGACCCTGCTGGGTGTCCTTGGGGACAGCCGTGTCCCCAGGCCCTGCTGGGTGTCCCCAGACCCTGCTGGGTGTCCCTGGGGATGCTCCTCTCCCCCAGCAGGTCCCAGTACAGAACCAGTTGGCACCACCCGGGCACCGCCGCGCCTCGCCAGCCGAAATCTCCTGAGCTTCACCAACAAAATCCCACTGGAGTCAATCCCCCCATGATTTCTCCTGTTGAAACAGGAGTGAAAACCCTCCCAGGGAGGGGATGCACCCCAAACTGGTGGCGGTGACAGCGGGGGACCCCTCGCTCCGCAGCCAGCTCGCCCTGCCCTACCTGCTCCCGCCAGCCCAGTACTTTTCCAGCTATGGATACCATATGCTCCGTCCCCATCCCATCAAATCCCAGGCTCCAACTCGCCTTTGAGCCTGAGCCAACGGCCCCGAGTCCACCTGTCCTGAACTAATTCTGTTTGGGGACGCGGTGTTCCGTGGATTTTCGATAGATCCCGGCCACAATGGCCCGGCCGGGCAGCGGCCGCTTGCTCGGGGCAGCCCTACCCCAAACAAACCCGGGGGTGCTGCCAGGGCCGGGCTCCCCCAGCCCACAGCACCATCCCTGCCTGCCAGCCCCATCTTCCCTCCCATTCCATTAAAACCCGAAGGAATCTCGTGTTTTCCAGCTGGAAAACAAAGCCCAAAGCGGGAAGGAAGTGCTGCTCGCGCCTCGCGCCAGCGCCAGCTCCAAAACCTCCTCCTTTCATCTCCATGTGGCCACTTCAAAGCCCCCAGCCAGGGAAATATTTGCCTCCCTTGGCCTGGCCCGGGCCCGTGGGTGGAGAGAAGAATTTGGTGTTGAATGTTACAGCCCTGCGAGCTCGGGACATGTCCCGGCGTCAGGAGACACCCGGCCCTGGGAGCGCGGCCAGGCCGTGCCATGGGAACTCGCCCGCCTGGGGAGGAGGTTGGGGAGGGTCTGCTTGGGTCAAAGCCATGGAGGTTTTTGGGGACAGGGTCCTTCCCCTTCCCGGAGAGGCAGCTGGTCCCTTCCTAGCTCGTCGTGGTGCTGGACGGTGTCACTCTCACAGAATTTGTCTCGCTTTAACTCATGGCTTTCTCCAGGGCCAAAAAATAGGGAAAATTACATGGTTTTGCCTTGGGATGGGGGGTTTGATCCAGGGAGAAAACAACCCCAAAGTTACAGCCCCGTGCACGGGGCTGGCTGATCCCAGCTGCTTTCCTTGAGGGCTGCACCTCCAGCCTCACCCCCCTCCTGGAGAGGTACCCACAGAAAAGGCTGGAAATAGAAATTCCACCAAGGAATCAGCTCAGGGAGGCACGGAGAGAGGGAAACCCCGGGCAGAATTCCCATGCCAGCTCTCAGCCGGGATGGGGATGCTCCTGGCAGCCCCCTGGCTGCCCTTCCCAGCCAGGTGCCCGCAGGTGAGCAGCTGCCGAGCTGACTCAGGGCTCCGCGTGCTATTCCTGGCTCGCCACTGACTCATTACCTCGGGCAAATCACATCCCTTTTCCATTCGATTTCAGCCACTTCCATGGGAAAACGCTTCCCGGAGCTCCCGAGCCAGGGGGGCACACACAGGCTCGGCACAGACATTCCAAGCTCTCCTCCCAGCATCCCTCCCCGGGGGTGGAAGGATGCAGCCAGTGCTGGGAAAAAGAGGGATGCGGCTCTCATGGAGGCTGGCAGGGAGGGAGGGAGGGATGTGAGCTGCATCCATCTGGGACCAGCTTTAGTCCAGCCTACGGGAGATGCATCAGCTTTGTTGTGACGCTGCCTTTTTGGGTGTTAAAAACGGGATTTCACTCGGTTTTCCCAACAAATTCCTCACCTGAAGAGAGGCAGGGCAGATAGACGGGAAAGAAAAGCAGAGGATTCCTGAGGAAGAAGAGGGATAAGGATGGAGAGTCTCACAAGCAGCCCCAGCAATGAAACCCTCATCATCTCCGGGTGCTCGGAGCGCACCTCTCCCAACGTCCTCCTCGCCCCAAATTCCTTGGGAATCGGGCCACAAAAGGAGCGAGGAGAAGCCAGAGGGGCAAAGCCGCTCGCTGAGGAAACTCCCGGATCAGAAACCCCCGGAGAGGGCAGAGAACATTCGGGTTTCAAGGTCTCACCCACCGAGGGGGATCCGCAGGGGGAAAAGGGCCAGCGAGACTCTGCGGTGGCTCCGGGAATTGTGGTTATTCCGGGCTGGAACAGGGAGCCCCGCGCCCGATCGCTGAGGGAACAGCAGGAACAGCATCCCCAGCACCCACCCTGCGGCGCAGGGAGCATCGGCACCATCTGGTAGGTGAATCAGCCTGCAGACAACTCGCTGGCAGCTCCGTGCTGAGGCCCCCCCAAGTTGGAGGTGAGATGGAACACGTGCTCCCGGCACCTCCCGGCACCTCCCGGTAATGGACCTGGGGCCCTGCGGCACCTCCCGGCCCCGGAACGCCGCGGGGAAAACGCCCACGGCGCGGGCAGCGCCCGGTTCCGCCCTCACCCCGGCGCTGGAGCGCCCCGGGAGATGCGGTGTGGGATGGCAGAGGTTCTCAAAGGCTGGTGAGATCCCAACCCTGCCCCTCTGCAGCCTGAGGGGAAGGGCAAAGGGAAAAGGAGGAGGAGGAGCGGGAGCACGGTCCTGGAGGAAGCTTGAGGATGGAAATGAAAGCCGGGGGTTGCTCAGGACACCTCTTGCTGCAAATCTTTGGGGTGGAGATGTCCCAGGAGCCTCTTCTCCTCTCACCAGGAGCCACAAGAGACCTTCAGATGAGCCCAAACACCTCAGATCCCACCCCGAGCTCAGGACTCCACGTCCAAGACGGCATTCCCAGGTGGATAAAGCCATGGAATTCCGGTGGATAATGAACAGGCAGGGCTGGAACTGGGACAGAACATGACCAGGAGGGGACAACGCCTCACCTGTGCCCGGACCAGCGACTCGAAGCTGGGTTTGAAGTAATCGATGCGGCTGCTGTAGAACTTGGGCATCTCCTCCAGGAGCTGCTTGTTCTTGGCTTCAAAGTCCTCCTTCACCGGGCGCAGCTCCTCCCGGGCCTGCCGAGGGACACGGGGTGGGGTCAGAGCCCTGGGAAAAGGATCCTCCTGGCCTGGAGGGCCCCCAGGACAATGGGGTGCTGTGCTTTGGTGTGGGGACAAGCAGTGACCAGCCCGGTGGGACTCATGGGATCATCCAACGGAACCTGGCGGGATCCAGGTGACCACTCAGTGGAACCTGGTGGAACCCAAGTGACCATTCAATGGACCCTGGTGGGATCCAAGTGACCAATTAATGGATCCTGGTGGGATCCAAGTGACCAATTAATGGAATCTGGTGGAACCCAGGTGACCATTCAATGGAACCTGGTGGAACCCAAGTGACCACTCAATAGAATCTGGTGGGATCCAAGTGTCCACTCAATGGATCCTGGTGGGATCCAAGTGACCAGTTAACGGAACCTGGCAGAACCCAAGTGACCATCCAATGGAACCTGGTGGGATTCAAGTGACCAATTAATGGTATCTGGTGGAATCCAAGGGACCATCCCATGGATCCTGGTAGAACCCAGTGACCATTCAATGGACCCTGGTGGGATCCAAGTGACCATTCAATGGAATCTGGTGGGATCCAAGTGACCACTCAGTGGAACCTGGTGGGATCTGAATGACCACCCAATGCACCCTGGTGGGATCCAAGTGACCATTCAATGGAATCTGGTGGGATCCAAGTGACCAATTAATGAAATCTGGTGGGACTCAAGTGACCACTCAGTAGGATCTGGTGGAACTCAGCAGACCATTCAATGGAACCCGGTGGGATCCAAGTGACCACCCAATGGATCCTGGTGGGATCCAAGTGACCACTCAGTGGAACCTGGTGGGATCTGAATGACCACCCAATGCACCCTGGTGGGATCCAAGTGACCACTCAGTGGAACCTGGTGGGATCTGAATGACCACCCAATGCACCCTGGTGAGATCCAAGTGACCACTCAATGGACCCTGGTGGGATCTGAATGACCACCCAAAGGACCCTGGTAGGACCCAAGCCCTGACCCCGGAAAGCCACAGGACACCCAGAGAGGTTGTGTCTTCTCTCCTTCGGAAAAACACGGATAAAACCCAGTCCCGGAGCTCAGCCAGGCTGGAGAACGTCCCTGGCCACATCCCCGTCCCCTCACCCTGCGATTCCCGGGAGCATCGCTCCAGGATCCTGCCCCCACCGTCACCGTGACCTTCAGCTCAGCGCATCCAACTGGCTCCTTTAGACAGAGCGTGGGGAGAACGGGAAATGTCTCCGGGATGGTGTGGAAAGGGCAGGAGGGGGTGGGCTGTGAAATATTAGAGCGGTTCAAGTGTGCCACTTAATCCCGCTGCCATTCCGACGGGAGGGAGCTGCGGGAGAGCCCGGCCCGGCCGCGGCGCCGGCCCTGGGGACAGGGACAGCGTGCCAGGGGGATGGACTGGGCTCCAGGCTGGGAAAACCTGGAATCATCCCAGCAAAAGGAGCAAATTCATCATTTGCCATGAAATCGGGAGCGTTGAAACTCCCGGGATGGAGTTCATG